>CAIGRP010124083.1:0-45163 GCA_903798385.1 Fraxinus cuspidata | reverse complement strand
TCCACGTTTTGCTATATTTTTTTTTTATTCAACTGACTTTTTATTTTCTAAAACTGTTGAAACTCACGCGGTAATTGTCACTGAATGAGTAAATTACATTCTCAAGAGACAAATATTTATATGTCTCGTTTTCCACTTTTCTAATATACACGAATTCGTCTGAAATGATAGTTCCACTTTCTTCATACAGTTCGAGTTCTGTCTTCATACAATTGTATTTTTATTCGAATTTTGGAAGTGATATTGCGCAGACATTAAACCAGTTCGACGAAATAGTATTTGTGGTGCTCAGAATCTATTAGTTTTACCGTTGTATAATGAGAAACTGACATTCAATTTAAACCTCAAACACAAACGGTAAGGGAGCAAATATGTTTTAAGGAAACTGTGTATAACACAGGCCTCAGGTTAAAAGTTTTATTGTTTAATTTTTTGTTTTAATACTTGCATATACACTGTGTGTAAATTGTAAATCCACTAAGTTATATATACGTTATCTATTGCATATACGGTATCAGTCTTACATATATAGTATCTGTTGCATATATCTGACTTGCAAATACGATATCTATCATGTAAATACGGTATTGGTACTACAAATACGCTATTTGTCAATCTTTTACTCGTTAAATCAGTATTTATCCACTTAAATATAGTACCAACACTTATTGGATTCTTTTCAGACATGTTCCAATGGCTTTTCTAAGAAGAAAAGACGGTTTACTATATATTCCAAGAATTACTCTTTAAGGCGATATGAGCATGAAGGTTAGTCCAGTCGTGTTTGGACAAATAATATTAGTTTGTTGGGTTGATTTTGGAGTCTAATCATAATTTACACATTTTTTTAATTCACATTTATCCCCCACTCAATTTCATGGACCAACAAGTAGTGCACACCTATCCATCACTCATTTTTATTTACTTATAATTTAAATTGATTATAAACAACCCAAACAAACTTTAAAAGGTTGCATGCTTCAATTAATGTACGTGTTATCTCATCAAATGAGATAGATTCCTCAAGTATACTCTTCTTATCAAAGACATTGTAGAAATATTGTTGACATCAACAGAAGGGAAGAATATATTCTTAAACCACTAGATTTTGCATCTCACTTTGAAAAAATAAGTGGGGTGGGTCACATGGCTTTGACTAGCACCATTTCATCTTAAAATTTAACTTAATAAAAATGAAAAAAATGGCTCGTGTATTTATTTAAATTTTATCTTAAATACGTTCTTTTTAACCTATCGATAATATGTGCGCAATCCTTAACAAGTGAACATCGGTTAAACTTGAACCCAACTCTTTTGTCTAACTGTGATACTATTCTAACCATCTTATTCAAAAAAAGAGAAAAAAAAAAAACTAAGTAGTTAGAGAGAGAATGTACGTATTTATTTACATAGCATTTTCAGAGAAACAATCCAAAATGGAAATATTATTAATAGTTTTAATGGCGATTTCCAAATAGAAAAGTGTCTTATAATTGTTAAGAGTGACATTGTCACTTGAAACAAACGATATCAAACATAAGATATTACGAGGTTCTCACGATATTCCATGATATTAATGTCTTATTCATGCATTCCAAGTAAATATGACAGCCAATCAAGTTTTGACTTCAAATTTTTGTTTGTCAAATTATAATCAGGTTGCAAATATTCAAATTATGCAGCCATGGCTTATTTACGTGGTATATTATAAGAAAATGTAAGACATGTTAGATTAATGTTAAATTTGTACATTTATATAAGATAGAGATGTCAAATTCAGTGACAATAGCACATAGTGACTAACCTTTAAAATAAATTGAAGTTAGTGGCCGAAAATGAATTTAGCCCAATTAGAAAATAAAAGTTTAGTTGTTATGATATTCTAGAAAGAGGTGCTTATCATAAGTATAGGTGACGGTGAGATCACTATCAAAATTTCGAATGAAATTGTGATTGAGCAGTAACCTCGTCGTCTCGTAGAATGGCAACAAGCTCCTCTAGCGCACATGTTAGAAAGCATTATTCTTCTACAATTGTAGAGCTAATCATGCTATCTACAATAATAGTCTTTAACACTAGTTTACGTGCAATGCACGTATAATTATAACTATAAATTCGATTAAGCTCTTGTAAGGTTTAACTAGGAATTAAATTTTTAGTAGATTTCAATAAAATTTGATAAAAAGTCTAGTCCAAAAATTGATAACAATTTTGTGGATCCCATAAAAAATATATATTAAAAATGAGTTTTAAATAATAATAACAATAATATCTAACACCACCGATTCTATACACATATATATTAAAAATGAGTTTTTAAAAAAAGAATAATAATATACTTTTCATTGAATGAGTATTAGTGATATCTAAATTGGTGTTTTAATACCAGTCATTCTAAATAGCATTACTTTTTAAATAATTGAGGTCAAACATGAATTAAAGAATAATGTTGTAATTTGTCACACAAAATGATGTTTTAATACTATTAATGCTATATATCATTGTTTTGAAATAAATGTAAGAATATAGCCTATGCCTGGCACCCTTTTTTTTTTTTTGCCCCTCAAAAACTCATTTTTTTAAAACGCATTCTCCCACAAAATATATTATGCGTAAATTCAAAAAAAATCTTATTTTTTAATAATACATTTTCCAACAAAATACTATTCTAAAATATATTTTGACTAAAAAATGAGACTCAAACAAGGACATGGTATCAATGATGCTAAATAATGTCACCACAAAAGATAGGGTTCAACTCCATTGTCAGCATATTGATTAGCTGGAGATCTAAATGCATCAAAATTGAAGTTTCGAGATCAAATGTCAAAATAATTATTTATATTAATTATCCCATATTTTCATTCATGTTCAGAAATATTCAAATAATTTTCTATCCAGATATTTTAAAGGATCATGAGTGTTGTTCACTTACTCGTTATTTATTTCTATCTATTTATAAGCACGTGTTTGATGCCCATTAAAAAAATTTAGAATAATGATTTTTTGGAGAATATATAGGAAAAAAATATTTATGTGTAAAATATTTTATTGCGAAAATGTGGGGTTGAAAATTAGTTTTAAAAAAAAATTGAAGAATGATAGGCAAAGAGTGACTAAATAATAGTTTATAAATACTTCCCAAATATGCTTGTAGTCTTTTGTTTGAGTTTCACTTTTTTTATTTGAATTGTAAATTTTAAAAAATGATTTTCGGATAAGTGAATAGTATTTTATCCCTGTTTGACGGCCATTATCTATAATATATTAAATACAAAATCAAGTGATAATGATTTTTAAAACAATTCTTTCTAGGTCAACTGTGATTTGATTTGGATCGATTTTGACTCCAACCCGAAACCAAACTACCGAAACCAAATTAGTTTGGTTTCAATGAATTTCAACACAAATCAACATGCTCTAGCTCTTAAACCGAATCGATCTAAACCGAATCGGTTTGATTTGGTTCAATTTGGACTAAATTTAGTCCAAATTGAAAAAAATAGTCCAAATTGAAATTTTTTTTAGATTGTTTGGGTTTTAGGCCCACTTAAATCATAAAAACTAAAATAAGTAAATAGTTTTATATTATATGAACTATTGACTACTAAATAGAGTCAGGATAATAGATATAGATCAACAAAATACTTAAGAATTTTATTTTTGTTATGCATTATGTAGCCTGATTGTCTGAGTAGATAGAAAAGGGTAAATAGAAAATAATGGGCTTGTAATAGGAAATTTTCAGTGCTATTATTTACTGGCAACATCTTAAATTGGAGGGAATAGAAATATAGTTATGGGATTATAGCTTATCTTTTGATTTTTATTTTTCTTCGAAATAATGTTTACCTTTTTTTTTTTGAAGAAAAATAAAAAGGTAAACATGTAATTGAGTTGGATCGATTCATTTAACTAACGGATTGAAGTTTCAAACTGTAGTTGAACCGACCTACCATGAATTTGTTTTAAAAAAAATAAACCAAACCACTTACTTGTGTTAAATCAGTTCGAATCAGCTCGGGCTGATTCAGTTTGATTTGTTTGGTCGATTTTTCGATTTTTTCCCTAAACCTAATTCTTTCTTTGCTATAATTCAATTATTTTGTTAATACCATACTTTTCGTTTTTATATGTATTTAATTATTTCAATAATACCCTAATTTTTCGTTTTTCAAAATGTTTTGAATTTATTAATCATTTAAATTATTGAAATAATATTATCATTAATTATTTTGTCAACTATTCAGTTGCACACTTAACACATTCATTACCTTACTTTTCATCTTTTAATATGTACTTAATTTATTTAAATACATTTGATAGATTTATTATTTTTAATTTTTCGAAATGTATTTGATTTATTTAATTATTTGAACAATATTACCATGAATTATTTTGTCAATTATTTATTTATGATCAATGTATATTTGACAAATTCAATCTACTTAATTGGATAGTATATTAAATTTATTAGTTTTTTTAGAACAGAAGATGAATATTTTTAGAGTTTTATTTCAATCGATTTATTCAATAAATGTTAAGATACGAATAAGGTAAATTGGGAGACATAATACGTGTCTATAATAAATAATTTTAATTGATATATTCAATGCATATTAAGCGAATATGAAGAGATGATGGTTTGTTGGATGGTTCGTTGAGGTCAAAAGGGTAAATAAAGGAACTATTCTAATTAACTTTCTCAGCTATTTAAATTGTTATCACAAACTTATTTTTATTTTATCCGAATCAAAAGTTCATTCTGTATAAACAATTCATATTACTCCATCCATCCCATTTATATAAACTGACTTTTCTTATTTCTTGTCCCAGTTATGTAGTCTTTTTTTGTCATTGATAGTGTTTTGTTATATTCATTTACTAACATTCCCCATTTTTATTACTATTTCGAATAACAAGTAAATAAGAGTAAAGTATAAAAGTTTTTGAAAAGAATTGTCTTTTTAACAACATTAAATAAGTTTTTTTAATTAGAGTGAAAAACAAAATCAGCCCATATAAATGGGATAGATGAAGTAATTATTTTTTATAAATATCGAATCAAGTGATAGTTATTTTTGAATGATTATATCCTTACTATACTTCAATTTCATTAATACATTATTTTTATATTTCAACATGCATTTAATTATTTCAATAATATCATACTTTTCGTTTTTCAATATATATTTAATTTGTTAATCATTTGAATAATATTATCGTTAATTATTTTGTCAACTATTTAGTTATAATTAATGTACATTTGACACATTTACTATCTTACTTTTTATTTCTCAATATGCATTTAACTTATTTAACCATATTCGATAGATTCATTACTTTTTCGTTTTTCAATATGTATTTGATTTATCTAACTATTTGAACAATATTATTATGAGTTATTTTATTAATTATTTAATTATGATCAATGTACATTTGACAATTTCTTTCAATTTGATTGGATAGTATATTAAATTCATTAAATTTCATTTGAAACAAAATATGAATATTTTTGGAGTTTTCTTTTAATTGATTTATTCAATGAATGTTAAGATACGGAGAAGGTAAATGGAACCATGACTAGTAAGGAGAAATTGAGGACAAAAAATATTTTGAACAATGATTTTTTGGAAAATATGTGTTGAAAAGTAGTGAATAATTTTGGATTTACACGCAAAATAATTTACTTTCTATTTGATGGTCATTATTTGGCTAAAATAATGCTTTGAATAGTGATTTTTTGGAGAATGTGTGGTTAAAAAGTAAGAAAAAATTTGAGTTTACATGTAATGTGTAGTTAAAAATGAGCATGTAGAAAAAAACGTTTTCAAATAACGGTCGTCAAACATGGACTTATTCTGTAAATATGTGGTTGAAAATGAGAATGAAAAAATTTTGAGTTTTACTGAATTGAGCTTTCACTTTCTCACCGTAAATCTTCAAGGGAGGGAAAATCAATGGAAACCATTTCTCATTCACTTCCCAAGAGGAATTTGCAGAAATCGTCGACGGTTCTAATAAGTCAGTGTACGACGACGTTTTTGGGGGGCCACCAAAGTTCGGACTCCCCACACTAGCACCTCAATTTGACGACTACACCGAGATTTTCGGTGGCTTCCACTCAGCTTGATCTTCTTCCATTTCGATTTTGGATCTTCATGTAATTGATGTGGGGGCAGGGTTTCATTTTGATATAAGGAGTCCTGATTTCAACTATTCAGAGATTTTCGAAAAATTCAGTGGTTTGGATTTCACATTATCTTCCACTCCGTTCATAAGATATAAACCTGTAAATTAAGCGACCTCAAGTGAAATATTTCACTTTTATTCCTCCATTAGTCCCTACCGTCCATATTTCCAAAAACTTATTTGCACTCCAATCGGATTACTTGGAGTGTAATCCGGACAAAGTTTTCTGAAGTTGCGAGCCTTTTGGTCAATAGCCAGTTGGGAATTCTCTTCCTCTCTTCCCAGGTACCTCGAATATTTTTCATTGCCAGAACAGAACATATGATTATGATAACTTTAATATTTTGGCGCTTCTTCCTTGGAAATTAATGACCGTGATTGTTCATCTTCTTGGTTGGTGTTGTTCAAATCTTTGATGAAGGAGTGGGGTTTGGATTGAAATGGAAGAAACAATTGATTTTATGTTGGGTTGGGCATGGGCGATATGGATTTTTTTTTTTGACGTAGGAATCCGCAGCCGCTACTCGTTAGTGCGCACTAGGTAAACCTCGCTCCATGTGCAGTAGCCCGCAAACCACACATGAGAGATAAACCGTATTAGGTAAGCTCGGTGCGACGGACTCGACCGAGGAAGTGTTGGCAGGGGATTTGAACTCGTGACCTTTGGTCTAAGCGTTCTCATGTTCCACCAACTCGGCCACATTCGAATGGGAATTTTATAGGTTTTTTGTTTGGTTTGAGGTGGGAGTGAAGTGGAAGATAAATTTTTAAGGTTTGGAAATATGGTTGATACAAATAAAAGATTTTGGTGTAATTTTTTTAAAAAATTAAAAAATTTATGATCATAACTGTAATTATTTATTTTTAATTTTTGCAATTTTTACTATTTTTAATTTTAAAATTAACGGAATCGGATAGTAAGTGAGTTTTTCGCAAAAATTGTTTCAAATATAGCTTATTTGCGATTTCTAATAGGTATGTGGTATATCATAATTAAAAACGTTTTTAGGAGAGTTTTCTACTATTAATTTAATGATAAATATATATAGTTCAAAAGTTGTGAGTCTTGGGACAGATGTGATTAAAATTAACTGTTGTATTTGACTTAAATTAATATCAAAATTTTAATTCTTACCAAACATTAGCTTAATATTTTAGTTTGAATTTATAAAATAAATAAGAAAGAAAATGAAACCTGAACAGAGACATATCCACGTAATTATCGACGCGAAATAGAAATGCCCGTAATCCGAAGGAAAACGTCGCATAAAAAATATTATCTATAGATTTTCTCGTCTTCCGTCAGCATATACCCAGCATGGCAGTATCCTATTAAATTTCCTTTAAATCCGTTCTGCGGAATTTCCAAAGTTCCAGAAAAAATAAAGAAAAAGGGTCATCGCATCAATGTAAGTGCAGTGATTCCTTCGAGCAGTTTTGGTAAAATTTGATTCAGTTTGTGGGTCTTGATTGAATCGATTTTCAATGGCGAGTCGGACCTCTGAACTCGTGGGTCGGGTCGACCCGGCTCAGAGTTTTGATACTGATGCTCTGCTCCGATATGCTTCGGCTAATGTTGAGGCGTTCCCTCAAGCTCCTGCTCAATTCAATGTTTCTCAGGTTTTCTATTTTTTTTTTTGTGGGTTTTTGCCTCTTTCTGTTCTATGGAATTGCGAAAGGATGTTTTTTTATTTTGTGCTGGCTTGCTTGTACTGATGTAAGAGGAAATGATAAGAATGTTAACGAAAAAAGTATTTGTCTAATCATGTTTGGCTTTGCTTAAAAGATGATAAAAGTGCGTCAAATCAATTGTAAGAAAAGAAAACGGACAGTCTTTGGACGGGTTCATTTCTGACACAAATTTATTGGGAAAAAAAAATTCAGTTTCGAATTTTGTTTTAAAGATTTTTTTTTTCCCCTAAGAAAAGCAGAGGGAGAGAGCTAGAAATTGGGTTCCAAGTCCAGTTAATGATCTGAAAATGTCTGTATCTGTAATGTACGGCTGATGAAAGTCGAGTGACTGTGTGATGAGGTTATCACAGACCCTGTTTTAGTGCAATCTTAATTCACCCAAAGAATAACAAAATGAGCCTCTCAGCTATCCCAATAAAAAAATAAAAAAATAACTGATTTTGCCATCGCACAGTGGGGTACTTGAAATGGAATTCTGAAAGGAATCAATTCGAATTTGAATGAAACTTTTTATAATTCCAAGCCAAATCCTCTTGCATAACACAGTCTAAGCAAAGTCGCAAACTACGGGGAATTGCTCTATGTGATCAAGTTAATGGCTAATCAGTTGACTCTAGGAGATGTTACCAAGCTAAAGAGTAAAATGATTGAAATGGAATTATGGGTTCAAATATGGGGGACCGATTGAAGTTATATGTATAGTTTTTCGATGTAATCTTATTTGGGTATGTTTTGATGTCATGTATTGTAAATTCAGTTTGGGCATGGTCAGTCAAATCCGACATTTCTCATGGAAGTCCATTCAGGATCTTCTGTGAAGCAGTATGTGATGAGAAAGAAACCTCCAGGAAAATTGCTTGAATCTGCTCATGCCGTTGAGAGAGAATATCAGGTTCCATTCCCTCAGTTTCTCTCCACATGTATGAAAATGCACGGGCGCATAAATTTGCATATATTATTGTACAGTTGTACTGATGCATGAATGTATATATAATTACTTGTAATATATGTACCTGTTTACACGCACACAAAGATGTAAATACTGGCAAGCTTATTGTTAGTATGATTTTGTTTTCACTTTTCTGATTGCTTTTACTTGGCGTTTGATAAATTATTTTCAACATGGCAGGTTCTACATGCATTAGGTACTCGTACGTTGGTACCGGTTCCGAAAGTTTTCTGTTTATGTACAGATTCAAGTGTGATTGGAACTCCATTTTACATTATGGAATATCTGGAAGGACGGATATACTTAGACCCAAAGCTCCCAGTATGAACTTTACTCTTTACGATGCTATAGCTTTGAATTATAATATATAAGGATAACATTACGCCAATTAGGCTAGTTCACTGTTTCTTATAGAGACTTGAACTTCTTATTGATTAGGGCATAGAACCAAAGCAAAGGAGAGCAATATATCATGCAACTGCCAAGGCTTTAGCGTCTCTTCATTCTGCTGATGTTGATGCCATTTCTCTTGGCAATTTTGGGAAACGAAATTGCTACTGTAAGCGGCAGGTGTGTAATTGCTCTTTTTTTCTTGAAGGAAAAAGATTCTAATTATTATCCTCCTTTCCTACTAGATAGGACTTCTAATAATTGATCATTTATTAAAGTTTATGTTATCCCAAGACTCTCTAAATGTTTTGCTTGTGATGCTTGTGCATTTATATCCTAGATTTGGCACATCAGATGCATATGTATGCTGCTTGTAGTTAATGGAATATTATTATACCTACCTTAGGTGGAGAGATGGGCCAAACAGTACCTTGTTTCTACTGGTGAGGGTAAGTCTAACAGAAATTCAAGAATGTTAGAACTGGTCGACTGGTTGCGTCAACACATTCCTCTTGAAGATTCTTCTGGAGCGACAGCAGGTCTAGTCCATGGTGACTTTCGGATTGATAATGTTGTATTTCATCCCATTGAGGTGCAGTACTTATGATAGTTTTTGCTACATTGTTTGTTCATGTGGAGTACTTATAGGATCAGGCGTTTCTGTTGGCGTGTTTGGTTAAGCTTAAAAGGAAGTAAAAGTTACTTATAGGCTTCTTCTTTTCTTTTTTTGTCAAAAATAAATTTATAATTTACTCCCTTTATTAACAAAACTTACTTTTCAAGAAAGTAAGTCTTATCTTACTTTATAGAAAAGTAACTTTTAAGCTTAGCCAGACATGCTCTATAACACCTATTGCTCCCTACACTCCGTCCTCCTTTAAATACACAGATTCATAGAAACACACACACATACATGTAGAGAGAGACACTACTCCATAGGAGCTGTTCTAAATTTAGTCCACCTTACCTAAAATACAATCGATTTCTTGTTTTGATGCTGCAGGATAGAGTAATTGGCATTCTTGACTGGGAATTATCAACTCTTGGAAATCAGATGTGTGATGTTGCGTACAGCTGCCTGGTACTTAAGTCTATTGCAACTCTCAACTCATTTTCACTATGATCTATACTGTCGATAAGGTTAAGACTGCCTACAACATGGCGATAAGAGATTATTGAAACTTGTAGACTAATGAATTATAAGGCATTTATGAACTTGATTCGGTAAGTCTGTTGGCATAAGCGTATTCTGCTGGTGTACATTCTATGGAGATGTTAAATTTTTTATACTGAAAATTTATTGATGATTGAGACTGGGATTCTGGAGTTGCTTATCAGTTTGGTTTCATGACAGCATTACATTGTGGACATTGCTTTGAATGAATTACAAGAAAATGGAGGTCTTGAATTGACTGGAATTCCTGAAGGAGTTCCTTCACTAGCTGAGTATCTGGCATATTACTGTTCTGCAGCTGTAAGATCTAATTTTCAAATTACTGGATGTCTGTTTTTAAATTTCTGCTTGAACATAAATTTTTATTACATCTTTTTCTCGTAAGTACATAACTTACAGTTTTGCTCTGGGTATTTCCCATGATAGTGATAACTGATTTGTGAAGAATGCGTTTAGAGAATAGCGAATGGGGCTTTCTGCGTGAGGGTGGGGGAAGTCCAATACTAACGTGTTATATCTTCCTGAATGTCACTCCGTATTCGCTTTGAATGCCTCTCAAAATTTGTGTTATTTAATTCATCATGATTGTACCTTGGTGTATTCCATATGGGCATAATTATGTTTTAATATTAGACGCCTTTAGTTACCATTATCTTTAAGATTTGAGAGGTCTTACTTTTGATTGAATATTGAGATGTAGGGGAAACCGTGGCCCGTTGCTCAGTGGAAGTTTTATATTGCCTTTTCGCTATTTCGTGGAGCATCGATCTATGCTGGAGTACACTGCAGATGGATCATGGTATCATGGCCTCTCAAATTTGTTAAATTAGAGTATATGAGTTTTCGTTTTTTTTTTTTTAATTCTAATTGTTTTGGGGATCTCAATAACAAGGTATGAAGTTTTCACCATCTCTTCGCACTTCCCAGGGTAATGCTTCAGGAGGACACCGTGCTCGCCTTGCTGGAAAGAAGGCTGACGCATTGATTGAAATTGCATGGGCGTTTATTCAAAGAAAGTCTGTTCTTCCTGAGCATCCACCATCAGGTATTCACATTTTCTATTATACTCGGTTGTTGGTTGTTAGCTGTGAAGGAACTATTGTAAGTGTGTGTTCTTAATCCTGGCACACATGACAAAAGGGCTAAGATGTTAACTGAATAATTTATCTGATTTTCTTGGGCTGTGGTGATTTTTCCCATGGTTGTCTAACTTGAGAGAAGATGCAATTAACTGTTGGAAGGATAATGCACTCTTTATCTTAATCTTTTTGTAGTTTTCAAAATTCAGATAATATTTGAGTGAGTAATCATGTATCACATTGGGAGAATCCATCAACTTTTGAGACATATGCCGTGTCAAACCAAGAACAGACTTCTCAACTTTCGAGTGTAGAATCTAAGATAGGCAAGGTTAATTAATATATATATATATATGTGCGCGCACACAAAAAAAAAAAAAANCGGACCAACATCGCCTTTTTCTCCTAAATAAAGCAAATTAGACATAAAAGGATTTCTTGCATTCTCTCCATTAAGATCTTTATATCTTTCTCAAAGTTGAAAAGGTTGTAACTATTCTGACAACTTGTGTGGTTCTTGCTGAAATTCTGGGAGTTAGGCTTAACCTTCTTCAATGTGAATCAGGCATGAAGAGAACGTTATGATGGTACATAATTCTTTTATAAAATCTCATTTCTTGACTTCAATGTACTGGTTAATTTGTCCATTAATGTTTTAAATCTCACGAAACCCTTTTGATATTCAAATTATTTGTTTTACAATCTCTAGAAGATCCATGAAAACTTATTTCTATTGTCATAACATGTTTAAAACTTATCTGGGATCAAGAAATTACATATATTTAAAGAATGTGATATAGAGAAGCCAATTCCTGTAATTGCTATTTTTGGGGAAGTGAGCTAATGCCAAAATCTTTGCGAAATGTTGTTGCTTCCTATTAAGCAGACTCAATTGCTCAAGAACATATGCAACAACTTGGAAAGGAAATAAGAGATCACACCACTTCAACGGGAGGAAAATTAGTTCCAAGTCAGAAGGTTCAAGATTTAATGAACAAATTGATTAAGTTTATGGAGGATCACATATACCCAGTGGAAAATGAGTTTTACGAACTTGCCCAATCTACCAGTCGTTGGACAGTTCATCCTAAAGAAGAGATAAGGCCTGTGGAACTTGTGGATACCCGTATGTAACATTTACTAAGCATTTTCTTCCTTGCATTTACTTGGAAAGTTGGGAGCTCTTTCTACGTACCGAGGCAGTTGTACCTTAGGAAATATTCTATTTGTACCTGCCAAATATTTTTGACTGAAGTTTCCAAGTTTGTATGCAGTTTGATAGTGCTGCTAGGGTTAAGAAACTCATTTCTGGTGAGACTGTTAACAAGGCATTTGATGGTTTACTGGGTGCTGGTCTCTCAAACCTTGAGTATGGATACCTTTGTGAGATCATGGGCCGTTCTGTATGGGCCCCACAGGTGTTCAACTGTGGAGCACCGGATACTGGAAATATGGAGGTAAGGAAAAAGTTCTATACATTACAGTTAAGCAACGAATATGTAGCTGACTAAAGTGCCACCTTTTGCTTCATAATCTGTGTGAGCATGCCTTGCATCAAAAGGAATAAATTAAATGAGAATACCCTGGAAACAATATATTTGGAAGGAGAAGATAATGTTCTAGTTTTTTTTTTTTTTTTCCATTTTTTCCTCCCCTAATTAGACGGGCCTGGTATTGGACTGCATGACAGTGATATGCGTCCTGCCAAGGAGTTATAAAATGCACAAATCTCATTGAGATGTCAAAGTCTTTTTGAGGCTTACGGACAAGTTGAGGTGCATGCTTTATCACGGTAGAACACCTGTTATTAGAAAACCTTCTTGTTTGACGTGAACAAAAAAAATGCAAAAATCTCATCGAAATAATAAACTCTAGCAAATTTTAGATAATATAACCACTAGCTTCCATAAAACAGCCCCAAAGTAACTTTTGTTTTAAATTTTTTAATGCATTTGAAGTGTTAGAATAACTGGTGTAGCCAGTTACAAATTCATGATTTGGCATGTACAGAATGAGAACTTCATTCTTTTACTTCAGCTTAAATGCAATCCTGATGCCGGAAGCTATTGGAGAATTATGGGAGAAGGGGAAAGGGGAGAGGAGGAGAAATGAGGGAGAAATAGAAGAAGAAGAAGAAGAACACGGGAAGGAAATATCAATTATTCATTCATTCAAAGTTGTCTTATTACATTGCAAGAGCCCCCTTTATATAGGGTTTAAACCACTCTAATGGAAGTAGGAAAATAATATAAAATCAAACCATAATTATCATTCCTAAAATAGACTTCTAAAATTGGAAACTAAATAAATAAAACCTCTTATAATATTGCATCAAATCCTCTCTTGCAAAAACCTTGATTTGCACGGGATTTGATCCGTTCTCTAGAGTGGATTGCACAGTTTGAATTTGACTTGGTGTTCAAGATTAGTAACTTATTATTCCCCTTTGGGCTGTATGCTTCAAAAGTTCTTGCTTATTTCTGCTCTCGTACATAATTTCATGTTATGAAATACAGCCTTGATTATCTTTCTTATGCCCATTTGTTTCTCTAGGTATTGATGCGCTACGGAAATGAAGAACAACTACATCAATGGCTAGTTCCCTTACTTGAAGGAAATATCCGTTCTGGATTTGCAATGACAGAACCTCAAGTTGCATCTTCTGATGCTACCAATATAGAGTGTTCTATCAAAAGGTAGAATGGTTGCAACTTATTCTAAATTTCTGATAAAACCACCTCTAGGATGGTGTATTGGTGTATTTATTAATACGAGATAACAACAGAAAATAAAATCTTAGGAGGGGGACGTGCACGGAAACACTAGATGGCCCTATAGAACATCACTTCTGAAGTAGAAATGATAGATAATGGGACCTTATTGGATATTAAAATTTACACGAGCGCTTGTTGATCCAAGAATTGTTTCTTGAATCTGAACATTCTGTCCTGTTCTTTTGAAACAGGGAAGTTTTAGGCTCTTAAGAACGTAGTCACAGATATGATGTATTTAAGTTCTAGGTTTATGAATTTCTACTTGCACTCTAACATGATCATTCTTTCATTACCAGATTATGGTTTTTGCTTGGCAGTTGCGAAGCCTTCTTTATTTGTTTTCTCATTCACAGTGATTCTCAAATGCTTTAAACAATTAAAGCTTTTATACTCCACGTAAGGAAATTTAGTTAGATTCTGGAACATATTATTTACTACGTGGATGCCTTGAACAGGCAGGGAGATTCATATATCATCAATGGAAGGAAGTGGTGGACCAGTGGAGCCATGGATCCCAGGTGCAAGATCCTCATTGTCATGGTTAGTTACTGTTTGTGGCATCAGAAAGAATTTTATTTCTGAGTTTAATATTTGAATTATAAGCTGTTAATTTGAAAAAAATATTCAGGGGAAAACAGACTTCAATGCCCCCAAGCACAAGCAGCAATCCATGATCTTGGTAGATATTAATACCCCTGGTGTGAATATAAAGCGACCTTTGATGGTGTTTGGTTTTGATGATGCACCTCATGGACATGCTGAAATATCATTTGAGAATGTACTTGTCCCTGCGAAGAATATTTTGTTCGGAGAGGGGCGTGGATTCGAGATTGCACAGGTAATATTATTTGAAGCTCTTCATGCTTGGTAAGTAGTACGGGAATGTACTAGACAGAGCAATGCACAATATTTTTAGCTTCTTTTTCTTATTTAGCCCATGCTTGGTACATTTTCTCTAAAACTTATGTTACCCCAAATTCATTTTTAACCACACATTCTTCCAATAAAATAATTTTGCACGTGAACTCAATAACTTTTCCCTAATTTTTAAGCACATATTCTCCAAAAATATCACTTTCTCGAAAACTATCTAAAAAAATCGATATCAAACAGGCCCTTAGTATTTAATATGTACCAAACATGCACTTAAACAATTCACAATTTTATTAATGTTGTTTTGATGAATTGATCTTCGATATCAACTACCGGTGTAAAAGAATCTGTCAAGTCACTTCCATCTAAAAGACGTGTTAATCCTAACTGTTCTTTCATCAGTTTGAATGGCTTTAAATGCTCACACTTAAAATCTTTACTTTCTGATTCAAACTTGACGAGCCCTCTCTTTTTTCTCATGAGGTACACTTCTGTGGGGAAGGGCTAATTCTGCATTTACTATCTTCTTCCCCTCTCCTTGGTGTCATTAGCCAGGAGATAATAGCCATTATATACAATACAGAAAGTTACAAAGAACACTAGAAAATTTTTGATGTTCTTTCCTGATGATTTCTGGTTGTATGTGATAAATTTACAAACTATAACACTATTAAGCCTTGCTTAAAATAAATATGGGGTCGGCCTTAATTGTAACAGTTTTCCTCAAAAGCAGATTCACTTTTTTTTCCTACTCTTTTGCAGGGTAGGCTGGGCCCTGGAAGGTTGCACCATTGCATGAGACTGATAGGTGCTGCCGAACGTGGCATGCAGATGATGGTTCAAAGGGCGCTAAGCAGAAAAGCTTTTGATAAGTTTATTGCCGAGCATGGATCATTCCTTTCGGATGTTGCTAAGGTCAGTTTGTACACTTTCTTATTGAAATATTTGCCCTTTGCTTATAAACTCGCAACGTATGTGATGTAGCTGGCTACAAGTTTATTGGTTTTTCCATGCTGTAGTGTCGGATAGAGCTGGAGAAAACCCGATTGTTAGTATTGGAAGCTGCGGACCAGCTCGATCAACTTGGAAACAAAAAGGCCCGTGGGACAATTGCAATGGCCAAGGTATTTTTTGCATTTGGTTTTTATTGAAGACTAAATTTAAAATTAATAAATTTATAGTCTCTCTAACGTCCTAAGCTTTTAAATGGGTGGTTCAACATGGTGTCACAGTAGGCAAAAAATGTGGATTCATATCTTAGTATCAACCCTTTACGAAAATCGTGCATGTGCAAGCAGAAGGCTAGGATTCAAGTATCACGTCTACCTGTTTACTAAAATTTTGCACCTATCGGCCCTTGATAAAAAATGAACATGGCCCGCACGTGAAGGAGTGTATTGAAGATTATGTCCCTGTTTGACCTCCATTTTCTAAAACTCAATTTTTAAATTCATTTTCAACCACATATTTTGTGGGATTTACAACTTTTATTGACTTCTCAACTACACATTTCATCAACTTTAATTTAATATATTTAAATAAATAAATGCATATTCTTAAGCTTTTATTTTTTGAGATTGATACTGCATTTTTCTTAAACTCTCTCTCTTTCGTTCTGGTGGGGTGGGCAGTTTGCAGCTCCAAATATGGCTTTGAAGGTGCTCGACATGGCAATGCAAGTGCACGGTGCAGCCGGCTTATCGGGCGACACTGTTCTCGCTCATCTTTGGGCTACTGCTAGAACATTGAGGATTGCCGATGGTCCTGATGAAGTCCACTTGGGGACAATTGCAAAATTAGAGCTACGGAAAGCAAAACTTTAAGAACATATTTTGTACACCGTAATAGACACTGCAATAAATCAAATCTTGCCAATAGACACTGCAATAAATCAAATCTTATTTACAACTTATTTCTTATTCGTTAATACTATCTAGTATTATATAATCTTCCCTATCAAACATGCTATGAACGTGGATGAAGTTCAAATCTGTACAATCAAGAACTTCCATGGAGAAGGCATTGATGAACATTTGTTGAAAATCTTGTTTTATATATAGTTAGCCAAAGTTCCGGTCTCGTATTGATACGTTGGATTGGACAATTAGATTCCGTCCTAAGTAATACTATTAAGAGATGTTTGGTGTGTAGTATTAAATCATGCAAGTTAATTGGATGATTGGCGCAAATAATAATCACACCCTAAGTTTTTGTTCACAGCTTGTGAAAGCAGGAGATTAAAAATTTGTTGGCTAAACTAAAAAATGATATTTGTTATCGAGAGGAGAAAAGGGTAGGGCCATTGATGTTTCCTTTTTCTTTATTTTTTCAGTTGGTGTTGGGAAAGAGAGAGTGAACATTGTAAAATACAAATAGCGAACACGACAAAAGTTCAACTTTGTCGTCACACGACCTATGAAGGGCTGACTTGTTTCCGAAGTCGAGGTTACATTCGATTACAAACCTATTCAGAATAAAGAAATTCCTCGTATGCTCAAGAACCGAACTCAGCCTGGATAAAGGACCAACTCGACATGTCGAGTGGTCTCAAAACCGGGTCGGGCTGAATCTACTTGCACTTCCACGTAAGACTCATTGGCCCATACTTTCATGACTTTCAACCCAAGTCCATTAACCTTGGGCTCCTACTTTAAAAGGCCCATAACTTTTCTTTTTTTCTAAGCGGGAAAAACGGGAGGAAATGGTGGCCAAAATTTTCAAATCTCTCTCCCACTCTCTCTCAAACACCTACACACACTCTATCCGTATCTGTATCTATCGATACAGACATTTTATCTCTATACCTTCATCAGTTTCATGAATCAAATCCAGTTTCTTTAATTTCAAAACAGTAAGGTATTACTAGTATGGACTGTAAAATTCGATTTTTAAAAAATGAGTAATGATTTGGAGCAACCCGAATCTTCCTCCGGCAAATTCATCCACACAGTGCAACCTCTGCGGGACCTGGAGTCCAATTGGGCCGTTGATTTATCCAAGAATTTAGAGGAATATTTAATCAAGATTTGCTCCGGTGAAATCTCCGGCCATGACGACGCCCACCTGTCCGTAAATTTCGCTGAAGGTAAATTATTAAATGTTCAATTTTTATTGTGAATTTAATGTGGGTTTGATTATGTATATTTATTTATTTATTATTATTATTATTTTTTTTTGGTTTTGGGGCAATATGTAGCTGCATTGCTTCTTCAGGGATCGATACAGGTGTACAGTAGGAAGGTGGAATATTTGTATTCTTTGGTTTTGCATGCTTTGGAGTTCATTTCCCAGAAAAGGTGTGATTTTTTGCTTATTTACTCTATTTTGTTTAGTTTCATTCTTGGATTCTGAACTTATAGCTCGCTTATTTGCATTTAATATGATTCTTAGCCCTTCTATAGGATGTTGAATCTGACCTTTTTTGTGTTGGTTGTATAACAACGGAAGAAAATTCAAGGTTAATGTGAGCTATTATCAAGAAACTCAATACAGGTTAAGTTTGAATTATCGAAGCTTGCTTTTAAACAAAAATGAGTTGGGGTGGGAAGTGAGACGAAGAAGCAAGATTTACCTCGTAAATGGGGTTTTAGGTAATGGTGGTAGGAATATGATTTGTGTAGAATCTGAACTGAATAAGTGAGTTTAGTAGATGCTATGATTGGGCCAGGTATGAAAAGTTTGTATGTTAAATGACTCTGGTGGATGATGCTTATCCTTGTCGTGAACTAGAAAAAGATACTGGATAGCACTTTAAGGTATGAAACTTGTCTTGTCCGGATCACATATTGTAATATTGGAAATCTTTGGAAGCAAGGATAGAGGGAACATTTTTTGTTCAAGAACTCGTTTGTTTCGTCCATTTCCCATTAAAGGGTTCACGGAAGGAGCATAGAACTTGAGTTACGTAGCAAAGTTATAAACTCTATCCGAGGGCTGATATTTGTGTTTTGGGTGAACATTTCATTGATGTTACAATATAAATAGTGATCTCCAGTTGAAATTCTATCAATAACTCAATATTGATTCTCATTGACTTTCAAGACTTTAAATTTCTTCTTGGTGAGTGACTTATGAGATAAATTTGATTGCTTATTGTGGTGGTCGACTGGTCGTTGATCTGGTGCTAACGTTCAATATGATTATAGGAGCTCTTAATTACAGATGACATTCTTTTGATCCAAATCGCAATTTGTATTAACCCGCTGAGTAGATTTACTTAAGTTCAAATTCTATATTGTGCGGTAGGTTATAACTCGATTAAAGTTTTTCTCTCGTGATCTAGGAATAACTTCAAATTGGCAATTTGGATATCTTATACATTGGGTAATTTAGGAATTTCTGGGGTTCCTTTAGACCTTAGGTGGAAAATGACAGGGAAAGGTAGGAGGGACAGGATGTCTTTAGAGCAACACCCAATTTCTTCAAGTTTTCCTTTAAGCTGGGAAAACATGTAGTTGATTCTATAATTAACATGTTGCTTACAGTAGACCAGCAGGTCTCCTTTCATTAAGTTTTTTTTTTTTCCCTCTCCAGAGAGAACCCCATTTTTCTCATCCTATAGTTTATTTTCATAGATATCTCGTTTTCCTTCTCCTGGAATTATTCTGTAGAGTCGGATCATTGATATATTTTTTATGAAAACAAAGAATATTAGAACGATCCCTGTAAAATAAATAGTTTGTCAATCATTTGAACTTCTCTATGTTTCATACTTTGGTAGCTGAAAGTTATATATTTGGACATTGTTACTGTCTATGAAGACTGAGGTTTAATATATCTATAATCAAAACTTGAGCAGCTAAACAGGCTCATTTGTTATTCGTGAAGATTGTAAATATTAAAAAAAAAAAAATCAAATTATTTCATTGAATTAGAGAGATCGTTCGAAGCTTTCGGTGGAATTACAATCAAGACTACAGCAGAAAAATTTGAATTACTGGAACACTGCAAATATTGAAGTTTTGACCCTAAAGGGTATTTGGAAAACTTGTTTTGCCGATCTGAGCCTTTTATATACATCTTCAGTAACTTTGGTCCTTGTGGGGAATAAATGGGGTAAAGGTAAAAGAACCCAGCCATTTTGGTTTTCCCATGTCCTTTATAATTTGGATTTGGAGAGAACTGTAAAAAAGAATATGAAACAGAAAGATACTTAAAATGGATGCGACGTGAAGTATTTTATTAGATACCCCTGCCTAACTTTTATACTTCCATCGAAAATATGAAATTGGAAAGGTATACCTCAGAACATTTCCTACGATTCTTTATTGTCAACAATTTGATTGACTGCTTGCAGAAATTAATGTCATTTGACAAAGGATGTTCGCCACAACTGAAAATCTTCAGATGTTAATGTTGTAATGGAAAGATACCTATCCCTATCATGAAGGATAGAATCCCTCCCAACGGGCCTTAGTACATAGATCCTCTCTCTTGGTTAAAAATTGCCTTTGTTCTTGTGCCTGATATGCTTGGAAATGCCGAAGTTTTTTTCTGTAGAGCTTAGCAGATATATGTAAACTTCTGTAATAGTTGCCTTATTTTTGTGCTATCGATGAACATTAAGCAAGTGGAGTCCTATTCCCATCATTGTAATTGTTTTTATGCACTTCTGTTGTATTTCTACTTTGGTTAACCATGCAGCTAATTAGCTCTTTCTAAAATCTTTTTTTCTTTTCCTTTCCCCAATTTAAATTAACTATAAGTAGTATAACCTCAAGGCATTTTTTCAGAACAAAAGTGGGTGGATATGGGATGGTCTTTCAAATGCAATGGATAGATGATCAGCTTGGGTTTAACTCCTTTTTCAGTTAGTGCAGCAACATACTGAATGTTCGAAGTATTATTGTACACTCAAAAATATGACTCATTTTGACTTTTGCAGTGGAGTCATATTGTACATATTGATCAATGCATATATATGTGTGCGCGCGCGCATGTGTATATATACATAGCTAAATCATCATTTTGTTTCCAGTAGACTTATTAAAAAATGAATGCCATTACAACGCCTAATGATTATTTTGTTTATGTTATGTTATTTGACCAGTCAACAAGATCAGGCAGATAGTACTTCTTCCCGACAAGAAGAAACTGGATCACATGCTGCAAAGGATGAAGAGGATGATTCATTTTGGGTTTCAGATGACATCCCAGGTAGGTTGCTTCTACGTTTGTGATTATGGTACTGTCAGCAAGAATCGTGGTTTAGATTACATTATATTGCAGTGGAAGCAAAGATTTCACTGGATGGTGCAACCTGTGGAGATTCTCCCTTAAATCACTTTGTGAGGGCCCCTGCAAATCTAGTTGTCCTTGAAGGGGATTGCTTTGATGCTGGTGGTAATGATGGGGAACTAGAGTCCTATCTGGTATAACATTTCGACTATCGATAATTTTTGAAAATTCTATGCGTATTTCTATATTAAATTGTTATACTTGTTATGCTTGCAGTTAGCCACCAATGATCTCTACCGGGATTTTATTTTGCTAGATTCTTGCGATGCTGTTGCAGTTAATGATTTTCTAAATGGTGATTGTAAAGTTAATAAAGGGCAGACTAATTTCTACAGAGGCAGCTCTCTGACCTCTAAGGGCCGTAAGAGCTTTCAGTCACCAATAAGACAATCTGTGGGAACTGGCATTAAGTTGTCAGCTGGAAAGAATCTGGATAATAATTTTACTCGGTCACCGTTTGTTAATCTTGTCAATGAGTCTAATGACTACAATGTGGGCCCCTCCTCTCCTGGCCATGATTTTCCTAACGATAATAATTATGAATCTGGAATGGGAGATGGGTATCCAGAAACCGGAGACTTGGATGAATCTGATGAAGATGATCCATGGAAACCTTTGAATCCTCATGAACCAGGGAATTTGAAAATTAAACCTTATAAAAAAGGTCTCTAGTATATATTTCCTTTTCCGTATTTGTTTACAAATAGTATCATTTGTTTACCATCTAATGCTTTCTGATTTTGTCCTTGCTCACAAGCAGTGAAAGCTAATAAAAGGCAAGGGTTTGGTTCCAAGAAACACGTTTCCATAGCTGAAGAATTTCCTCTTGCAAAACTGCACGGTCCCATTAGTTCAGAACTCACAGAAATATGGGAAGCAAAACATGGTACCTCAGAAAGACAAGGAAAATCACAATCTCCTCCACTTTACGAAAAGGTTGGTATTTTGATGGTTCTTTAGCTGCATAGCTGTATAAGTTTGTTGCAGACATAATATCCATCTGCTAATTGCAGCTACGGGAATCACTCGTTCTTGGAGGGGGTAAAATGAATGACGCCTTTCATGATTTCAAGGATAACCTTGAAGATAATGGATACGATAGTGGAGATCCAGATGGAGGACCATCTGATTTTGACATACCGGAGAGTAAATACAGTCAAGAAGATGTACCTTCTCACCCAGAAAATGTGAGGCTGGTAACCACGCACATAGAAATGAATTAGCACGATACCTTGTCTAGCTACTCACATTTTCACTTTATGCAGCACAACGGTGCCAGCAATCACTTTGACTTCAATGAAGCTTATGATGATCCCGGTGCCAATGCAAGCCTTGAAGATCTTTGCCGGTCTCACTTGGTAATATTAGTTGTATCAGCTTACCTTCATAGACCATACCTAATATATATTGTTGATAAAGACAATGTTCAATGATGAAAATGGGACAATGTCTAGTTAATTATAGTAAATAATAACAGCAACATTGAATTGGTGCAATACATAACCTATTTCATGTTGTAGGATTCTCTTCTTGCTGGTCTAGCTGAGACTGAGAAGCAGACTGAATTGGCTACTCGGGTTTCAACATGGAAACAAAGAATTGAGCAGAACTTGGAAGAACAAGTCTGTATATTCACTATTTCCTTGCATTGATTAAGTTTTCTTCTCTCTTAGAATTTCAGTTAGATAATGACAACATTTCCTGGCAGGACACCCGACCACCATTTGATATTCATGAATATGGTGACAGAGTTCTGGATAAGCTATCTATGGAAGGAGAGGAGGGAAAGATCTTGTCTTTCGGAGATGTTGTTATGGGACAAGATAAGCATGATGTTGCTCGAACATTTTCTGCTCTACTTCAATTGGTAATTCCCGCATTAATATATTTTTTGTTAATTTAGCCTTGGATACATTTTGCAGGAGAGGAGAAAACTCGAAACAATTACCAAATGTGTGTAGTAGCAACCTCTTGTTGTGGAATGAGGCATGTTTTGGGAAAATGGTTCAAATCTAGTATTGACTTTTGAACCTATATGAAACTCTGTGTTACTTTTTTCCTCCAAATGTCACCCCATACCCCCAAATGAGCCTCAAATCCCAAGACTTTGCTCTTATCACTTGAGCTGTGCTCGACTATTAAGAGTAGTTTTGTATATTTACTTTTCATGTGCTAGTGCAGGTGAATAATGGAGATGTGGGTCTGGCCCGGGGCGATGAGAATGATAATTTCACTTGCCACACAGCTGCTAATCCTTTCTATGTTCGACTCCTAAGGCACGAGAGAAGGAAAGGAGTGCAGCTTCGGTCATCAAAAAAGAGAGCCAAGTCTCCTTTAACGAAAGGAAATGCCAGTAGTAAAAGAAACAAGCCGGTGAAGGAGAATCGTCCAGTTGTTAATAATTCATCACCTTCACGTTTTACCTCTCCGAGTCCAAGAAAGGCAAGCAGCGCCCGGGCTAGTCCTCAAGCCAGGAAGAGACGGAAATCGCGATTAGTAGCACCTTTAGACGTACATGCTGCAGGGTAACACGGCCTCGTTGGTAAGGTATACGTCATGATTCCCTCGTATTACCAAGGTAGAGTCTAATGGGTCGAGTCGACCCTAGGAAATTGGGACCTAAAGTGTAACCAAATGATAATTGGTGCATGTAACATTTGTTTGTCATGAACTCTTTAGTTGGATTTAGCACCATAGAACGAGGTTGTTTTCTTTATCGTTAATAAATATGTAAAATGAAATATAATTGTGGGGGAGGGAGTTGTAATAAAAGAATAAAAATAAAATAAATAACTTGGACAAACTTCAAGTAAACAAACGACAGCGTTGCGATGGGAATAATATACAACGCCCATTCCAGCATGCTTCGAGTGTATAATTTTAATATTAATCAGAATGCATGCCACGTCCATAAAACGACGCTGTATAACACCTTCCTAGAAACCCGAAAACTGAGTGTCGTTTTCCTCGAAATTCAACAACGTTTCTACATTGTCACTCTTTTTCTAAGTTGCGCCGACTCGTTTACCTTGGCGTATGTATTCCAGTTGACTCCTGAGTCAACTCATTCCTCCCACTCTCCAAGTCCAACTCGGTGGCTCCCACCGGCACACAACTCGTCCCGGCTCCACACGGCGTCCTCATAGGAGATTTCTTATTCATGCTGAGGAGCCTTTTAAAGGACAACAACCGAGTTCCTGGCGATCTGAATCCGGGTGAACTCAGTGATAACTCGCCACCGAACTCTGTTCTTCTGGGTATATCTATTCTTACTCCCGCCACGTCCAAACTCTTCGTCCGATCACCCAGCGACCTCGTATTATCGCCGGAGCTCGAACCCGGTTCTTCCACGCTGACGCCCGTTTCGGCCAAGTTCTTCTCCGGTTCGGTGACCGGTTCAACGGGGGACCGGCAGAGCGGGCAAGTAGAATGTGACCGAAACCACATATCAATACACTCTACGTGAAAAGAGTGACTGCATTTGGGTAAAAAACGGCCGGTCTCATTCTCTTCAAACTCCGATAAGCACACGGCGCATTCTAGCACCTCCGGATGAGTCTTGGAGGAGTAAGCAAACAACGGCAGAGAATTCAAAACCTCCGCCTCCAGTCCGTGATCTGTGGCGGAGTTGGGCTGGTTGTTGTCAACGTAGAAAACAATATGAGTGCGGCTGCGGCGGCGGCGGTGGCGGTGGCGACGCTGGTGTTCAAGGCGGCGCAAACGAAGCAGGTACCATCTGGCATAAAGATGAAGAATCGCCAAGAAAATCACCACCCCAAACAGTATAATTATTGCACTCAGCATGATTTTACCACGCAAAGCATAATCTTTTCCCGGCGTAGATTCAATCTGCATACCATCGTCAATATTATTACTCATTTCAACCCAAAACTCACAAAACCCAGAATACAGAACTGCAAGATTTTCGGCAAATTAAAAAGGTTCATCAATAATGATCAAGAAAATAGATATAATTTGTGTATGTATATCCGTGAAGAAAATTAGAACAAAGGAAGTTTCTTGAGGGCTTCGTTTTCGGTGAGTCATGATGAAATAAAATAATAGACGTTTGACGCGGGATTTTGGCGAAAATGGGGTGAAAGTGGTAGGTGAGCTGACTAGGTGGGCTCCATGGGCATGCATATTAAGAGCTTGTTTGGGAATTATTTTTTTGAAAATAAATTTTAACCATAAGATTCATAATTTGTTTTCTCATTTTTTAGTTTTTAACGACATATTTTTTCCTAAAAAAAATTTCTCCAAACAAGCTCTAATCATGTTTGTCTTTGTGTGGGTAAAAAGTGCTCAAGTTTCATCTTGGATTGGGAGAAAGTGATAATATTTGATTTTGACCTGGATAAGAAGAAATTACACACAAACCTATTTTTTAAGTTCTCATTTCAATGATTAGTTACGCAGATTTATCTTTAAAAAATCAAGCATACTCATCCCATCCCATGCTTGCCCCACACCCACGTCCACACAAAGAAAATTTGTGACTCCATACCAACTCTGTTCAAAATCCTTCCTCTCTCAATCAGCTTCAATCGCCACCCACCAACTTCAGTCACTGTCATGAAAAATCAACCATTGCCTCAACCGCGCGGTGCAATGTTAAGATCTATGTGGTGATGGTGGTGAAATATCCACAACAACTTTGAATGCTGTCGTGCAACGATCTATATTAAAATTAGAAATCAAATTTGGGGTGGTACGATCTGTATGGTACGATTTATGTGTCTCGGTGGTGTGATATGTAATTCATGTGCATCTGTGTTAAGTTGTTGGTGCAGATGGTGGTGATGTTGAATCTAAGGTTTGTACGTTTGTGTGATTTGTTGGAGGTAGAGGTACAGATGCAAGTGGATTTGAGGAGGTGGTAGTCGTGGTGGTGCGTTGAAAGTGATGGATTGTGGATTTGAGGCGGTGACAGTGTTTTGGGTGGTGTTAGTAGTGGGTGAGATAAAAGGTAATTTGTGACCAGTTAATTGAATAATTGTGATCAATTAATTTGATAATTTGTGATCGATAAATAAATTCTGATCAATTAATTTGATAATTTGTGATTGATAAATAAGTTGTGAATGATTAGTTTGATACATTATGATCGAAAAATAAGTTATGATCAATTAATTTGATAATTTGTAATCGATAAATAAATTGTGATTAATAAAAATGTGCGACAAAGAAAATTTGTGACTCTCTACCAACTCTGTTTAAAATCCTTCTTCTCTCAATCAGCTTCAATCGCCACCCACCAACTTCAGTCACTGTCATGAAAAATCAAGCATTGCCTCAACCGCGCGGTGCAATGTTAAGATCTATGTGGTGGTGATGGTGAAATATCTACAACAACTTTGAATGCCATCGAGCAACGATCTATGTTAAATTAGAATTCAAATTTGGGGTGGTACGATTTATGTGTCTCTGTGGTGTGATGTGCAATTCATGAGCATCTATGTGTTAGGTTGTTGGTGCAGATGGTGGTGACGCTGAATATATGGTTGTATGTTTGTGTGACTGGTTGGAGGTTGAGGTGCAAGTGCAAGTGGATTTGAGGAGGTGGTAGTCGTGGTGGTGCGTTTGAAGTGGTGGATTGTGGATCTGAGTCGGTGACGGTGACGGTGTTTTGAGTGGTGTTAGCAGTGCGTGAGATAAAAGGTAATTTGTGACCAGTTAATTTAATAACTGTGATCAGTTAATTAAATAATTTATGATCGATAAATAAATTCTGACCAATTAATTTGATAATTTGTGATTGATATATAAGTTGTGAATAATTAGTTTGATACATTATGATCGATAAATAAGTTATGATCAATTATTTGATAATTTGTAATCGATAAATAAGTTGTGACTTATAAAAATGTGTGATTTGTGACTAAATTTACAATTTTGATTCACATTTTGTGTCTTTGTGATCGCGACGTTCTATATTTTATGACTTGTACGTAATTGTTATCATAAATTATACAAGACTTTAATCGGGTAATTAGCACATATAGTTCTTATCTTTTACTATAATTGTAAAAATGTCTATACGTTTCATTTTTTGACATTTTCACCCTTATTTCACATTTCATTGTACAAAAGATTATTTTAATTCATTTTCTCAGTTAAAAGTTGTGAAATGATGAATATATCATTCTTTTGAAATAAAAAAAAAATTAATTACAATTATAGTCCTAATTTTCTTTTTAAAAGTGCAAATGAGTTCTAAATAAATTATTAAACGGATAATTAGCAGATAATATACATACCTTCATTATTATTGTGAAAAATATTCATACCTTTCATTTTTTTTGGTATTTTCACACTTAATTACACTTTTAATTGCGCAAAACATCATATTTATCAATTTTCATCTAATTTCTCAATAGAAGTTATGAAATGACGAATATACACTTCTATTTAGATAAAAAAAAAATAAAGAGCTAATTGCAACCATAGTCCAACTTTTAAAAAAAAGTGCAAAGAGTCTCAAATAAATTATTAAAAAATCAGAAATTGTTTTTTTTTAAAATCAAGTGGGTCTCAAATAAATTATGGAAAAAAAATAGGAAATTTAAAAATTTAAAAAGTGGAAACAAGTTTCAAATAAATTATTAAAAAAATTGAAATTTTAAAAATAATTTTTTTTTAAATTTATTTAAATTGGAGGGTATATTCGTTATTTTACAGCTTTTTATTGAAAATTTTGATGAAAATAGATAGAAATGACGGTTTGACAATCAAGTGTGTAATTAAGGGTGAAAATGTCAAAAAATCAAAGGTATTGATGTTTTTCACAATAATAGTGAAAGATTTGAACAATATGTGCTAAACACTTTTTTAAAAATTTATTTGAGACTCGTTTACACTGTTTTTTTAAAAAGACTATGACTGAAATTAGTTTTTTCCTTTTGTTTTTATCTTATTTAAATAGAAGAATATATTCGTCATTTCACAGCTTTTAATTTAGAAAATATATAAAAATGACATTTTGAGCAATGAAATGTGGAAATAAGGATGAAAGTGCCAAAAATTGAAAGTTATGGAAGTTTTCCATAATAATAATAAAATGTAAGGACATTACATGCTAATTAACCGACATTAACATATAATATCACCTGGTTTTTGAAAAAAATCCATAAGTTTCTTAAATTTATAAGTTTATCTTGCATTAAAGCTTGGGATTTTGTGGCCTGGCCCAATTAAGTCCGGGTATGTGTTCTGGACCAATTAAAGCTATGGTTTGTGAGTGGCCCAATTGAAGTTTTGAGTGACTCGATGTCATGTTTTAAAGTTTTAAGTTCTAAATTACCAGCCCAAGCGTAAATATTATGGTAAATATTTAACAGTAATTGCATGCTTCCACTTGTGTGTTATTTCCCTGTGAGATGTATTACCAATCAGTAACATTAAACGGCAATAGATGACCAGTTGTGAGACATATTACCTATGATGATATGAAATGGCAATAAGTGACCAGTGGTAGGGTGCTAAAAAGTAAGAAAAATGACAAATTAAATTTTGTTGCTATAAAGTATCTTTTTCTCTATTCCTTTGAGTTCATATATGATCTACTTGAACTCTTAAGTGATAGTTACAAAAGATATTTACAACAAAATTATCTTCATTCAGGTAAGTAATAGTTACAAAAAAAATATCTAAAACAAGTAGACTTGAGATGAGGTTATGATCGTATTTAATCGAGCTTTTACATTTACAATAAGTAATTTTACAAATGATGTGTTCTCTTGTACATGTTGTTGAAACAAAGGTACTTGAAAAATGAAAAGAGAAGAGGGAGAATTCAAAGATCAAGAAGAGGATTAAATGATGGTGGAAGAATGCCTCGATCATTTTCAAGTGGTTCCCACAAGCCAATAAGTACAACTCAACCACCTTGGGGCACAATAGTTATAATGATCTTGATCATCGCGTCCATCATGTGCACCACCGCACTTGATCCATTACACATTATCAAACCACCAGCCGACGGTTGTTTGGTTCACTTGCCGGAACTTCGAATCTAGATGAGACTGGGAATCCTCTACATTAGCCTCAGAGAGGTTAACATGGAACAACATGATAAAGTTTCAACAACTGCCATGCCCATATATATAGTGATCTAATGTGATATAATGGTTTTTTAATTATACGATTTTACTCATTTTTTATATTCTCATGGAATTAACGAACTTTTGATTAATATCAACAAGCCTTTTTCTTGACATTTCATGTTTTTGTGATCATATCACATCGGGAGTTAATAGAAACTTATATGGATCAAAAGATGGGCCACAACCTTGAGGTTGTTTTTCTAAAATTGATTGCATAAAATGTAATTACATTGATTTTTTTTTTTAAAAAGAAAAAAATGTATTTTGAATATTTTCAAGAAATTCAAAAGATGAATATACCAATTTAGAAGTTGATAGCATACTAAATCAAAACAAGCAAAACTATATTGGAATTAATCATAGATTGTACAGCTCCACCACGATTGTAACAAAATAGTCCAGTTGGTCCATGTACTACTGCTGAAACGTGGCGAACAACTCAAAAAGAACCATTCAAATTACGCTTCAATATCTTGTCATTTTAGCTTACCCCATAAGGACCCATTAGTGGGGCCCATCAGTTTTCCCCAGAACCAGAGGAGGCCCCATGTTTCTCTTTCAACTATATTTGTGGTCTTATCATGTTTGTATGTATACATGAATATGTATTTTTCGTGCAAACGTGTGAATGTCGAACTTTTTAGTCGATCTTAGTATAATTCAAAATTTGATACGACATTACTAGCAATGTGATTTCTGTAGCAGTGAGCGAAATAAAAGCTGCATAAACCTTGAAAATGGAATTGTAGAAAATCAATACAAACGTCGTGCTACTAGTATAAATGAAATAAAAAATGAACTATCCTACATTTTGTCTCTGTGGATCAAGGAGAAAAGGGGTTTGACGTGGGTTCCATAGCCCTGTGACCATTTACAATTTGTCAGTTAAAAATCATCAGATGTACTAACGAACTCACAAATGTGGGTAATTAGAGAATACCTATGAACACGAGACAACGGTAATAAACAATGTGCTTTTATCATATGCAATTCATTGTCCCATTAGAAATTTTCACCCTTCGTGTTCTCTATTGTGAATTGGGATCTTTGCTAGTTAGTTAAAATTATAACTAAGAATCATAAACAACATATTATCCAACTAAGGGGGAAGGAATCAATCAACTTCTAAATCTACTTCTTGTCTTGCTCATGTACTAATAATACCAAATTGAATAATCCTATAGGTTACCCGATTGGAATTTAATCAAGATTATTGATTTCTCGACATAAACTTGGTGATGTTATGACCATAAATGAGTATTGAATGAATAGATTTGTTCGAGATAAGACTTGATCCAATCAAGATCATGCATTAACTACTTTCTCTTGTGGGAATCATTATAATTGCCACGTAAATTCAAAATCCAAGTAAGTAGAATAGAATAATTACGCTTTCTTGAAGCGTTTTAACAAATATTTCAAGCTATTATACTTTGAGAGGGTTCAATTATCACTAAGCTCGTGTTTGATCTACATTTTTTTTAAATATTTTCAACCACATATTTTTCAATAAAATAATATTACAAGCAAATTTAAAATTTTTTCTTATATTTTAAGCACACATTCTCCATAAATTCATTATTTCAAAATGCATTCTACATCGAAAAAATGGGACTCATACATCCCCTGAATTCAAATCTACTATTAATTAGATGCTTATTAACTAAGATTATTATTAAAAAGTAAGTTGAAGAGATTAAATACTAAATTAATTAAAAGCATTGATTAGTATTAATTATAATTATAAATGCATAGAGGACAGGTGGCAGTGGTGGCCAACTAATAATTCATATGAAAATAATAATCTTTTAGAATTGTACGATCCAACGTTGATTTAAATGTAGGGACTTGGGATCCCTATCCTCTGACATACATTAACTTCTGCCCAGGTGTCCATAGGATCATTGGTAGCCCAATTCCCAAATAAAGCTACCAACCCTTCGACCCGTACAATATTAAAGATTTAAGGTTAAAATCCGTGGTTGAACTGTTCGCTGGTTCACGGGCTTGATCTATTTTGGTTTGTCCCATGAGTAATTTGTGCTCGTTTTGTCACGAGTCATATATCGAGTCGAACTCATTTTTTTCTTTCACTAGTCAGGGGGAATTGATCGCTTAATCGACGATAAATGTTGAATAACATTATTCAATTTTTAGGTGAATTGGTCGAATTTAGTTGTGAATTCCGGAAACCTATCAATTCTTAGATAATTTCAATGGATTCTAACTTTTTGGGTTTGGCCTATAACAAATTCGAGACTAATTTCTGATTTTTGTTTAACAGGTAAGTTCGATTGTAGTGAATACACTGAAATTTTCAGAGTTAAAACATAAAATGTAAAATAATAATTTTAATAGAAATACTATATAATTGATACTAAAAAATCATAAAAATATTTACTGAAAAAATTATTTATAGTGAGAGTATTCATAATTGATGTATTTTATATTTGTCAATCCTGCATCTTGTAGTAATTACAAGGTCGCTTGAGGGACTTTATGTATATAAATTGATTGCATGACTCTGCTCGACAAGGAAAAAAAAAATCAATATTAACTCCATAAACTTTTCTTTATTATTTATTTGATTTCTGCGACTTTTTTCCCACTTTATTTTTTATTCTTCTGTTATAAGAATTACTTCGAACGAAAAAGCATGCCATTGGTCGGACAATAATCAGCAAAAATATTTAAAAAATATCTAAACGTGAAAAGGAAAGAAAATATGATTGTCAATGTTATTTAGAGTAATATTGTTCATATTGAAAACTACGTATTATACATATGTCAATTTGTTATTTGATGCATTAATGTGCTAATTTTTATTGCCTCGTGCATTAAATAACAAACTGTCGTGTATATGAACGTATGACGACTATTGATAATCTTTACTATGAATAACATTATTCTGTCATTTATATATTTATCTAGTTTAATTTAGATGTTATCTTATCTTTGATAATTTTATTAAGTGGGTTACAAGTATTGTACCTTGTAGCTTAATCATAGGTGCATAATAATGGTAATTGTTGACTTTTTGAATAATTTGGGTGGGGTTATGTATATGATTTATAGTTCTTGATCAGCATTCAAATGAACTCTTTACACGTAAAAGTTTTTCGAATCAGAAAGGGATAAGACGATGTTAAGGTACATATAAAATATAACCAGCTGAATAAAATAAGAATTTAGAATAGATTAAGAATGAACTCAAATTGCCCGCCGTTGAATCACCGTATAAATAATTTGAGGATGAAATTTAGATTTTTGTCATTGCCGCTGAAATTATTCTACACATTCACATATTCTCTTATACCATGGTTAGTAGAGAGATTGTATTATTTCATTTTCATATTATACAGACCGGTTCAATATTGTGTATTAAACAAGTTTTCTAAAAACAATAAGAGTTGTACTACTGTCTTTTGGGGCAAATTCTCTATCTTGATTGCAAATCAAAATCAGGCAGATCTTTACACACTCTTCTTGTTCGGGGTCAGGATCGGAATCGAGATGGGGATTGGGAACTCCTTCCGATGAAATTGAATTCTTCGAGTGAATATCCTTTAGGGATAAATTTTCTTCTAAGAATTAGTCTAAAAAAGCACTGTTGAAGTTCATCAATTGACAACTTAACATAATTGTGGGCTGTGCTGCTAGTATCCAGTCCACTTTAGGCGATGATGATTGGGGTCTATTCGGCCCATTCCATAATATCCGATTGACCTGAAGTGAGCTCAAGTTTACCAGGCCCAATACCCGGTCCATTCTTGTTAAATCTGTTGAATTTCTCTGAGCCATTGAATGAAGGCTGCCAATCTCGAGGCCTTGATATTTGTTGGATATTCTAATGGTTTCTAGATTCATTCTATTCTTTCTGGTCTCTTCTCTCGTTCTTGTGGTGATTTCTGAGTGTTCTTCTTTCCTTCATCTTCTTCTTGATGCTATTCTTGAATCCGTTTCAATATAATGATCTCTGTGGAAAATCTCGAGTGAGGTGTGTCTATTTTTGGTAGAATTTCATCATTTGGTCTTATTGGAGAAACCTCAGTTTACTTGGTAGATTTGTGAGGGCTACTGTGTGTGACTTAGGACTCACTGTGTAGACGGAGTTGATTATGAACCTATGATCTATGAGATCTTCGATGTTCAGTGGTTATTTTGATATTTGTATAACAATAATGAAAATCATTAGAGACTACTGTAGATACACATGGTCCTAAAAGGATCCATCCAATGAAAATGGGACACATGTATATCACAAAAATGATGAAATTTCTTACTATTTTATCAACATGCATTTAAAGGGAATTAACAGCCTAACTATATCCTTTTTCATCAATTGATTTTAAATGATATATATATATATATATATATATATATATATATATGTATGTGTGTGTGTGTGTCGAAGAGGTGACAATTTCCACATATCATCACCTTTGTTTCAAGTATTTGGAAGCGATGTTCGAGATTTTGCAAATTTCTTTTACAATTTACGTGTTGCATTACTAGGTATAATATTTGACAATAACAATTAAGATATTAAAAACTGACTTACTAAAGTTTTAAAATATTATCAATCGTTATTTTCAGCTCAACTTGTCTCCCATGATCAAATTTTCTGGGGTTTCAATCAAAACACTGATTCTTTCGATGTCTTTCATCTATAGTCCCAATTTAAGACTCCTTTTATTAGCCTATTCATGAACCCTCTGGCCGGAGTAAATGTCCCAAATTCATCACGCATCCATCGCGGTCTGTAACTCGATTTTCTCATCTATAGAGGTGCTCGGTATAGAATATTTCTTGAATACCTTTTAAGTTAATTTCAAATCCTATGTAATTCACACTAGTTACCTAATCTCATGAATATGATCGAAGAAGTAAAGTCACTTGATTATCAAACCGACCATGAAATTTTATCATCACTTATTTGATTTTCAAGTACCTAATGCTAAACAAGGTTATTAGTTTTTTTTTTTTCTTTCCAATGCATATGAATTTAACCAGCGACTAACATCTACATACGATGTGATGTGGAGCTAGAAACAAAACAAATAACATAAAATTCATTTAATCTAGCGAAAATGAGTATAAATTGCTGCTCGGTTATCAACAATAGTCGTGAAAAACTAAAGTCATAGGGACCGAAAACTCGACTTTGACAACTACTATTACACTCCTATGATTGCTTAATGTCGTGTTAACTATGATACTTAATCTTCGCAATAAGCGAAATTCAATCAATGTTTATCCAAATTTTTGGTTGAACTGTCAATTTAAGTGTTTGTAATATTGAATAATCTCTCTATAGTCAAATTTACCTTGCAAAAGCAAACAAAATAAGAAAACAGAGAGACGATTATTTAGGCAACCTTAATTTTCAACACTTTACTTCACTCGATGAAGATCAGATTAATCATTTTCATCAAAGATGTGACCCGTGCAAAATTTTTAAAAGTTGATGATGACGAAATTTAAGCTCGAGACCTTTATTTGTATGCTCTTAACACCACGTTAAAAATCATCTATAAATATGAACAAAAAAATAGACAAAACGCTCTATTTATTTACATATATTTTTCAACTTTACCAAAACATATCCATAGTTATAGAATAGTACCATCCCAGCCTTCTCAAACGATAAATATTAAACCTTGAAAATAAATCAAAATGAGACTTCGGAGCGAAACCACCAATTTTGTTTACCAATTGACTAGTTTCATTTTCAATTACACCGACTCATCGTATACCAAAATATGAACCTAATTAAATGGTTCATTCGACGAGTCCCGCCCCGATTCCACTACACCCACCAAGCCCAAAAGAAGCAGGATTAAATTACATGTATATACAAAGTATATATCTTGAATGACATCCCTTTACGTGTCAAGAATCGACAGTTCATTAGAAAATATATTGTCAATATCAAACTATCAAAATTTATCAACTCACGTACGTGTAAATCAATATCTCAACTTTTATGAACATATATCATTGTCGAAATAACTAATGGATCTTGTCCATAGGGTCCAAGGCATGCCACTCTAATTTCAACCGCTGTCATTTAAATTCAATTTCACTGTTCCACTATGTAAATACATCAAATCAATTGCATTAAAGTGCCATTAATGACTGTAAAAAAACCAAGTAAAAACTGTAAACTGCGCTAAACGACAAACAAAGTGCACAAAAAAATTAAAAAATTGTAATTTTTGTTTTTTTTGCAGCAATTGATAGCTATACAAGGGTACGTGGCTTTTAAGAAGCACTACAGGTTACATAGATGGGGCCATTCCCACCCCACTTCACTGTTTAATGGGTCCCACAAGAGGAATTTCGTTAGTGTCATTCAATTTGTATGTTTATTTTATATTGACCACTCTACTTTATTTTGTTTAGTATTACTTGTAAGTTCATTTATTTTTAATTTAGTATTTCGTCCATAAGATTATAAGGGTGCGTTTGATTGCGAGCGAGCATGGAAAGAAAATAAATATTGCTTAGAACATATTAATATGGAATTTATTTATAAAATGTGTTTGATTGATTTAATTTTCAATTTAAAAAATATTATACTCGTTCATTTATTATTGGTGTGCACATGAGAGAGTGAATTACTTGAAAAATAAAAACTACCTCTTCCTAAAGGAAAATAATTTTTGAAGAAAAAATTGTTAATCAAACAGTACAAAAGTAGAAAAATTAAGTGAAAAAAATACGTTTTTATGGAAAATATTGACAATCCAACGCACTTTATTGTCAAAACTTATGGAATTAGTACCCGACCAACAAAATTCATAAGCCTACTTGTAATTTTGTTGCAATTTTACTCTTCTACCTAAAATCATATTAAAAAATGACAGAATTATAATCTGATCAATAGAGTTTGTGACTTCATTTATACTTTTAGCAACATGATTTTTTGAGTGCTAAGAAATATAATATCCCTTTTTTTTTAAAGCTGACATGTATTAAATAATGAACCTATTTTGTTAGTTAGGTCTTCGACTGATCAAGTCACAAATTCTATCGATAAGATTATGAATGTCTTTAGTTTTGATAACAGTTATCAATTTTAATAGTTATTTTGAACTAAAAATAAAAGTTCCGTGATCAGATTGAAATAAATTAAAGTTTGATGACCAATATGAAACAATCTTATAAGTTGGATAACCTCTAGCAAAATTCCCCCTCGCCCCACCACCTCACTCAACAAACCCCATATTCACAGCTATCCCTTCTTCTATATTTATCTTTCTCCTCTTTTCATCAAAAAAATCTCCTCCTCCTTCCTCCACTGCCTTACAGCCACTGCCAATGAGATGGTGGGATTGAGTGTAATACTAGAAACCCAAGAAAATGTTTCCAAAAAACCTACAGAAGTTATTAGAAAAGGAAAAATGATTAAACCACTTAATTCTTCGCCAATTACTCCTCCATCTCCTTGTGGTTTTTCAAGAAGAAAAACTCTGTTAAATTCTGATTTTCTTGACCATTGTTTTCTCTGCAAACAGAAACTCTTGCCTGACAAAGACATCTACATGTACAAGTAAGTAGACTTTTAATTTATAAGTTATTAACCTCAAAAACCTACTTATAAGTCACATGCTAAAGAAAACGCATGTTTGATTGTACAGTACAATGAACAAGATTTGAACTTTTTTCCATCACTGTTTGATGCAGAGGGGACATAGCTTTTTGTAGTGTGGAGTGCAGGTGGAGGCAGATATTCATGGATGAAGAAGAAACTGTAAAGAAGAATAGAAGAGACAACTGCTCATTAGATGCTATAAAACTCCGCCTGCCTTCGTCATCCTCCTCGTCATCATCTTCTTCTTCGGCTACGAATCCAAGTGGCAAAGGGCATAGAAATGGAGCAGATGCCATTGCATATTGAAGTTATTTTTCCATTTTTGCCCTTGCTACATTTTGGTTATGACTATGATATCATACTTTTTGGGTTTGGATTTTTGCTCCCTATAATGAAGCCGAAGACGTTTTGTTGTGTATTTTGAGGATTTGGTTTCCCTGCATCACGAATCCATTGTTTTTGGACCCTAAAATACAGGCGGACAAAATGGGGAATCTAGGATTTTCTCTAGGGTTTTTTTGGGTAACTTTTAATGTTATTTGATAAGTATGATTTTGAAAATTTGAAACAATGACAGTTTGTTGGGTTATTTGTATGATTAAGAATATGGTTAGTATATTAATATCGTTTGCATTTTAATGATAATTTATTGGAGTTTGTCTAAATTATATAATTTGGTGATTCGAAATTAGTCACATTGAAACTCGGGGCCGATTTTGCAAGATTTTGAAAAGTTAAAAATTGTTTATGAGGTTAAGAATTGCTTTGCAAATATTTGAATAAATTTTTTGAACCTTTTTTGTTTTGTTTGGATGATAAAACTTCTAGAAAAATTAACTTCTAGAAGTAGGAGAAGTGAAAAAAACAAAAGCCCCGTCAAATAGATCTTATAGCGTATAAATATCTACAATTCATTAAATTAGAACGTTTAAGAACTCTACTTGGTTTGCAACTTGCATAAAATCAAATTACGGCAAAAGGTAGGATGCATTGGTCGAAGTCAATACAATATAGAAAGAAAATGGCCAACATGGTTTGGTTAGTTTTTGAATTATGCAAACCCTTTAAATCGCACCTAGCCTTGTATTCATAGTAGAAACAACTATGTCTATGCCTATGCCTATGCCTATGCAACATCAGTCGAGGCCATATATCAACCGTGACTTATCATCTCCTTTAATTTTCAAAACCACCATGCTGCGATTGCAATTTACTTTGATAAGAGTTTAGCTCCATGGCTGCCAAACCTCGGTAGCCAAGATCTTATACAATGAATACTGGGGGATGTGCACGGTGTAGGTGCGCAGAAAATAAGGCACATTCACTATTCGCTTGCATTTCGGTGAAAGATATTCGGAAGAAGGCGGGATGATGGCATCATCTTATCAAGCCATATTTAGGACATGCAGGGGGTGGTCAAGAACTCAAGTGGGTGTTCTGTTGAAGAATTGCACAAATTTGGTGTTTAGAGTGGGTAGCGTGGAGAGCGAAATACTATGGAACATCGTGGTAAATCAGTCACGAATGTTGCAGCATTTTCTATCCAGTTTAAACAGTAACTTCGTAAGGTTGATGCCTATACCGATGCCACTGGGGCTTCTCGGGTGACAACAAGTTGGATTGCACCGGAGTCACTTATTAGCGATGCTTCGATCCCCTAGGGAGAATGGTTACATTAGCCTAGGTTCTATCATTGGGAATTGTCATGGGGAGTTTGTGGCTGCCCGAGCAAATCAGAAGATGCTGAGGTCATTACATTGTGGGAACGACTTACATTAGCTCATGAGATGGGTTTACTAAAAATAATACTATATACCACCAGAATTACTAGAGTACAAGTGTTAATCATTGTGGACTATTCAAAACTTACAAAATGGTTTTCAATTTGTTTCAAAATAGTTCTATTTTGTATGATATTGTGGCTCTCTAAGGGATGTACATATACTACATTGTGTTTTGGATCGCTTTGTTCCTAGATATGGGTATTGAGTGACCTGCGAAGTTGTTCCTACGCTACTAATTATCTAATTGTGGTTGGCTAGAGATATTTTATTTCACTTTTAATTTTGTCACCCATTCATACCATAAAAAATATAAAAAGTTATTTGTAAGTAACTTAATTTTCTTTTAAGCTTAGCCAAACACAACGGATACAACGTATGACAGCCTAACAATCATATTCAGACAACTTTCAAAACCGTCCAAAGTAAATCAGACAGTATTTCCAAATCAGTACGCTCAGAAAAGAATTAGATTCTCACAGAATTTAAAATAGAATTATAAAACCTTTACAAATTCCAAAAACCACACACATACATCGCTGTCTTCTTTCTCTTCAACAGAAGTTTCCAATAAAACAAAAATTCAAAATTTTGGGACCTGAAATCAAGTAAATTAAAGCAAATGAGCGACGAGTCGAAGATAATCGGCGGCGGAGCACTGGTGGCTCCGTCGCGGGCATCCTCCGATGACCGGAAGTCCTCAATTGGGTCTACCGCCACTGGCAAGAAAGTCATCATAAAGAGTGCCGACATGAAAGAAGACATTCAGAAAGAAGCTGTCGACATTGCCATAGCTGTAAATTGTTTTCATTTCACTCAAAATAAGAAAAAATAAGCAAAGCCAACTACTTTTTCTCACTGTTTTGGGTTTTTTTTATCCAGATTTCCATTTCTTGAAAATCATGGTTTTTTGCATACAGATTCACTCATATGATTATGTGTATTTTTGTGTAGGCATTTGAGAAGTATAATGTAGAGAAGGATGTAGCAGAGCACATAAAGAAGATGTTTGACAAGAAGTATGGACCTACTTGGCATTGTATTGTGGGCAAGAACTTTGGTAAATCTCTTTTTACCATTGATTTTTCGGAGTCATTTTCCTATTATTTGGGTTTCTTGTTATGCTACGATTTAACAGTAATTTCTGTTTTGTTATCTTTTATCTGTTATATATTAATTGTTGTTCAATTAATTGTTTATGTACATATACTTATTCATCTCGAGATTTTACAGCAGGAGATTTGTATGCATAATCTCTTGAATGTCCAATTCGTATTCAAATGCTAATTCACGGGAAGGAAAGAGAGAGAGGATATGTTGCCTTTACTTCTTCTTTAGGTCACTATCCCTAAATTACCAAATGGTAATATGAAATATACTGAACAGGGTGAGTACATAGACAGTCAAGTTAGTTATGCAACAAGGCCATCAATTATATACCTTAATTTTTTTTGTCAGATCGACAAATATATATTCATACACATCAACAAAGACATGATCCTGTTTGTTTGCTTGATATAGTGGAATAGTGGATTATATCGATTCTGCAGTGCGGCGCTGTTTTAGTAAGATGTGGCCTAAACATCTTCTGATTTTCTTTGGCTAAAAGTTTTCTCTGCCTTCTTTCTAGACTTCCATTACTGTTATTCATCCTCTATGAAAATCAGGCCTTGCCTGACTGCAATTTATAGAGCTTTTGGTAGAGATTCAAAGATAGAGAGAGTGATGTTTTCATGGTAGTATTGTCCTATTTCTTTGTTGTAAGCGACATTCCTGTAGACTGTGATACTTCGAAGCGGATACTCTATTGTGCATGCAGAGTCTCCCTCGGTGAAGCTCAACGTGGACTTAGAACCAATTCAGATGGAACCTCAGTATAAATTTTGTGTTTTTACTTTCTCATACCTTCTTTTCCCAAAGATTTATATTTCCAGATTCAAACTATAAGATCTCGTACATCATATATGTCACGGGAGTGATGTGATTTTGGTAGAGCAAGTCACATGAGGGAGGAATAGACCAAAATTTATATGGCATGTTATAGTTGTTGAGGAGCTACTGGCTTTAGATCTCCCCATAAATCTAGCAATGAACATAGTCAAATGGTGTAGAAGGATTCATGAAACTGACCCCAAATTTATTGAGAATGAGGCTTAGTTTCTCGTTGAGTCTTAAACATTCCCAGGTGCAAGTACTTGTTTATGGCAGAGACGGATCCAAGATCGGATTACAAGCCGAGCTAATATGTACAAGAACATAAATTTACGCATAAAAAAAATTTTTTGTAAGATTTTTTTTTTAACACTTTCATGATGTCTGTGCCAGCATGTTTTCTCTTGAGCTACGAAATTACAGTTTGTCACTCTTGTTAAATTTTGTGCAGACGATAGTTCAACTTATTTTAGAGACTAAGCTAGCAACAATTACTTGAGCTGATTAAATAATTGAGCTGTAGATGGCTCTTACGAGTATATAAAGTTCATAGACTATAGTTTGGTGGATTTTATTGAAGAATTGTACATATTAATCAACAGTCTTAAAATAGAAGTTAGTAATATGAATGCACCAGTGCTGGCCAGTGGATGTGCTTCTGGAAGAGAGCTTATTTGGGGAATTCTAACGATTTTGGAGATGAAAGGGACAGGTTTCAGGTCCAATTACAGCGATAAAATTGGACAAGAATGAAGCATAAGAGGATAAATCACTAGTCTCGAACTTAAAGAAAACACAATCAGTACATACATCTTCCCTTTGTATCAAAAAGTCTTCTTAACTGATATTCGACTTCCAGTTTATGGAAATTTGTTTGATTGGAAAGAAAAATGACAGAAAATTGCTGTCACCAACTATTACAATATTATGGTATTACAATAGAGGAGTTCAAGATGATTGAATTCTACACCGTATTATCGTTTCCCCCCCATATTTTCACCTGACTAGTTTGTATTGATTAACTTCCAAAGTTGCGAGAAAATGAAACAACTTTTGACTTGGAAAATATATCTTGGAAATGCATTGGCCTCGACTGATTCTCTTGTATTTTTTTTCCTTTTTTTGCATAGGTTCTTATGTGACTCACGAGACGAACCACTTTGTTTACTTCTACTTGGATTCAAAAGCTGTTCTTCTATTCAAATCGGGATGAGCTATACAATAACGACGACCAATGATTGATGGTACTGATGCTATGACTTGCACATGTATTATTTGAAAATTTTGTGGCATGTTTGGAGAGTGGATTGGATAGTATTGGACAATTTTAGAAAGAAAACAAAAAAGCTAAAATCTCGTCCATTGTATTGTTCAATCATGTCTAGTAGTTTGTAAATTTGGTCTAGCGTGGGTTGTGTCTATTCTTTATCGATCTTAATTCCACTTGTTTCGTGGTTATTTTTGCATATTAATATTAAGAGTAAACAAAAACATGGCTGCACCTCATGAACTGAGTGAAGTGGCGAGAAGTATTTATGCGTTGGATCTCAATAAAACAAGGTTTAGTTTTTTGTAATTGTGATTTCCTTTTGGAGAAAATTGCACAATTGCTTCCTAGCCTGTGGTCTATGTAGCAAATTGGCTCTCTACTTTTTAAAGTCAAGAAATTTTGATTTTCAACCTTTTATTTTGCACTCGGGTAGTCTGAAACGAGGAGAACCATCTAAATGAAAAGCAGAATAAGCGCCTATTTGGTTTAGATTAAAATTAGATTTTTAGCATATTTTGATTAAAGACGATTGATTGTGTGATTGAAAAGTTGTGAGTTCCATGAAATGTATGGTTAAAATTAAATGTTATTATTTTTATCTAAACTGTAACTATATTTTTTAGTTGAACCAAATAGAAGCCAAAACTCCGCCTATAATCTTTGGGGGGCAACAAACAATATTTGATTTGGAATATGCTATTTGTACGTTCAAATTTACATTAATGTTGACATTGTCTGAGGTGTATAAATTTTTGTCATTGATTATTTTAAGGGTCGTTAAAATTAATGTGAAAAATATGTGTCACCTCACGGTCAAAGTGATTCTCACTATAGCCTGGCTGTTTCGATTTTGGTGCAAATGTAGATTAGAACTGTTCACATGGAGTATTTTTTTAGAAGTTAAATAGTACTACGTAATTAATTAATCTCTCGAGAACTCTCTCTTTCTCGTGGCTTTGGGATTCACTGTTTACCATCTTTATATGATTTTTCAAAAGTTTCTTTAGAAGTAAATTTTATCTAGCAAAATACGGGCGATGTTATCTGTCGACATTCAATTCTAGATTGACATGAATTTTGAAAATGCTATAATTTTGTAACTTCGACTTTGGGACTAATCATAAAGCAAAACACATTTAAGATAACGGTGGAGTTGCTCGATGGAGGCCATTTGATAGTTCACACAGTAGGACAATTTGGATATTATCATAACAAAAAAGCATCTGCAAGGGAATTTATTAAGCATGCCTCTAATCTTCTTTTTCTTAGTAATTATCACATTTCATTCGCTGCCTGATTTGTAAGCTCTCATAATTTGTTTGAAAATTGAAAAAAAAAATTTTTTTTTTTGAGCTTTGCTACCCCAATAAGAGGGGGGCTCACGATTATTTTATTGACCGCCGCCCCCCTACTTGTGAGGGGAGTGCACACGGGAACTCCCGTGTACATTTAGTATGTTTCTTTTTTTTTTTTTAACAGAAGAATTCAGTTTTAGTTACAGAATAACTCTTGACATTGTCCAGAAAAAGTCCAAAAAGAAGCTAATGTCGTCGTTGTCATTATTATTAGTATTATTTTGAAGCTAAGCCAACCATGCTGTTAATGAAGTGTGAAAGAATCAAACTCTGTGGAAATAAGTGCTAATTAAAAAAGAGAAAAACCCAACTAAATATTGTCAAGTTTCACGAGGTATCTATAATTATTAATAATATTTTTTATATATATATAAAAGACAAAAATAATATTTGCATATCTCTATCTAGTTAGGCTCTTCAATCTCATGGCTGATAATGCCCACGACATTATGAGAGAGACTATCTTTCTCTTTAAAATTTATAGAAATAAGTTTTGATTTTCTTTTTCCATAATATATAATTTTTAACGTTTTTTTTAATGTTTAGAAAAAATTTAAACACAATAAATCACCTCGAGAACAATTATAAAATTGAACTTGGTTGGTTGGGTTTTTTATTTTAATAATGTAAGTATTTAAGAAAAAAAGTCTTAAAACCTATGAAATAGGAAATTTATTATGAAGCACAAAATATTTATGAATTGTTTATTGAGTTGATGCTTTGACTGTTGCAGATCAATGTAGAGTTTGGTAATAACAAATTTCTACTATTGAAGAAAAGAGGAATAGAACCCCATAGTCAATGACAAATCCTCAAGAACTTCGTCTTTCTAGTGGCTTTGGGATATATAGCTTCCCCATCCTTAAAATGATTTTAAAAGTTTTTTAGAAATAAAATTAGCAATTTTTGGAAGCTTTATTTCACATTACTTCTTTTATAATTGTATTTATATACATTAGCGGATTAAGAATTTTAACGATGATGGCAAAAGCATATTGAAGGAACAAATATACGTGTATTTTGCCTATTTTTAAATTTTTTTGACGAATATAAATAAAATTCCAAATGTTGCGGGAGCCATGGCCACTTATATGTGCCAAACCATTAGGGGCTGTTCTATTTATGTGTCAGTTATGTATTTTGAGTTTTGAATTCATTTTGAGTTGTGTTTTGAGTGTTAATTTTGAAATTGTTGAAAATGTGTTATTTTTGACATTTTGAAAATTTGTTTTGAAAACACCAAAAATAACAAATTTGTCGTTTTAGGTTTTCTTTGTAAATTTTTAACTTGTTTTAAAAAACGCATTTTCGAAATGTGAAAGAGAACGCGTTTTCACTATTTTGAAAAATTGAAAACAGAAAACGGCTTGAAAATGGTAAAGATAACATGCTTATAGTTTTTTAAAATGGTCATTTTCAAGCATTGAAATGAAAATTCAAAATAGAGGTTGTTCTAGGGAAACACGACTAATTATTTGGTAATTTCCTATTTTGGTTAAATTTTATCTAGTGAAATACATAATGTGTGGTGATATTAATTGTACTAACATTCTATATTCTAAATCTGAAGGATTAAATGTTGTGGCTTTGCAACTTTAGTCTTGGAACAAACGTGTAAAGCAACTTACATCTAAGTTAACGTTAGACTTTCTCGACGAAAGCCATCTGACAAATTTTCGATATTATCACTACTACTATAAAAGAGATGATAATCTGATCACTGTTCATTTTTGTTACACGACTTTTCATATTTGTCCTGTTTC
>CAIGRP010124081.1:0-11486 GCA_903798385.1 Fraxinus cuspidata | reverse complement strand
TATTAGAGATAGGGACGGTGGGAGAGAGCATGTCTACTATTTAATCGCAAAATATTAAATGACTTTCTATTAGAGATAAGGGCGGAGGAGACGACCCGACCCGCCGACTATTTGATCGTAAAAATTAAAGTGAGATGATAATGCCATTACTTTTGGTGATGAGAGAAATGATTATGACATGATTGACAATCAAGCTATCAATTATAGCAAATATGAAGGCAACAAGTGGGACAATTTGATTAATTTGTACATTATTCCTTTAATTACANATAAGGGCGGAGGAGACGACCCGACCCGCCGACTATTTGATCGTAAAAATTAAAGTGAGATGATAATGCCATTACTTTTGGTGATGAGAGAAATGATTATGACATGATTGACAATCAAGCTATCAATTATAGCAAATATGAAGGCAACAAGTGGGACAATTTGATTAATTTGTACATTATTCCTTTAATTACATGAAAAAAATAATTTGATTTTACAGTCAAACCCATCCAATTAAAGTACCTTCCGAAAATGTAAGAAGAAAGGGAAAAACTCGACTATGGGTCAATTCAAATTTCAAGTTTCACAATTCAAAACTGAGGTGATAGATAAATAATTAAATATATGAAGGTCACAATTATATAATTAATATTATCAAATTACAAATTTTATAGGTCACAATTGATTCATCAGTTACAAATTACAAATTTTATAGGTCACGACTTATTTAATTGTCGCAAATCATCAAATTAGTTAGTTACGAGTTATTTCTCAATCACAAATTATCAAATTGTTAGATTCCAATAAATAACAAATTAACCAAATAGTTGGTTACAGACACCAAACACCCCACCACACCAATACTTGATCACAAATCAACCAAATAATTGATCACAAACACTTAAATAGTTGGTCACAAACACTCTTCGTCTCACTTCCAATCCAATCCCACCACCCACACCAATAATTGGTCACAATAATCTAAATATTTGGTCACAACCAAATAAATAGTTGGTCACGAACACTGTTCATCCTACTCCTATCCCAATCCCACCACTGACACCAATAGTTGGTCACAAACTTTTCAACCCATCCCACACTAACCGAACACTTGTCCACCAACCGCAAAACCACAGTTACCAGACGCATGATGATCTATGACTTGTAAACAAATTGTGAGTGACCATTACGATCACCACCTCCTACACACTGCCACCGCCACATGCCCGAACACACCTCAGAACAATAGTTACCAGATTCAGATCTTTGCTTTCGCCAAAGAAGAGGAAATTGGGAAAAAAAATTGTCCTCTGCCTCAAAGACGAGGTCATATGTAGAGAATTTTGGGGTTTGGGGTAGTTGGAGTGGGGTTGGGGTGCGGTCGTTGGGGGTAAATTTTATAATATTGTTAATAATTCAATTAATGCTTGAATTGTGGTTAAATAAACTTCACACCTAATTTTTGAAGAGTAATGCTATTTAGCCTCACTGGGGTTACAATCTCAGTCTAGGTGGCATCAATGTGACATTAAATGATAAGTGAAATTAAATTACTCATTTAATTTCACATTTCATTTAACCTATCATCTAACGTCACCTAAATTGATGTTGCAACTCCAATGGGAGCATTATTCATTTTCGAATTGGAAAATTTAAATACATGTTAATATGTAATTTTCTCAAAAAGAAATCCAAATAAAGTGGCCTCCGATTGGGCCGACAAGTGTCAGCATCTTTTAGTGACTTTTTGGGGCATGATTAGGGCCCAATTGAATAGACTTAGCCTGCTGCTTTAACAATTAATCTCATATGAGCCCTATTGTTTTAGTCTCCGGCAAAATTTCAAACACATTATTGACTTGTGCATCATTCATTTCTATCTATTTATAAATTAAATGAAGGCTTAGTTTCAACAAGGTTTGTAAGTGCGAGTACTTTTTCTTTAGGTCAATTTTAAAGAAAGTTATACCCTAATGCATGCTTGTAACCCATTATCATCCACAAGGCGGCTCACGTTACTTTGAGGCTTTAGACGAATTTTTTTGGAGGGACCTTTTTATGCATGATGTTTGTTTTTGCACGAAAAATAAACAATACTTGTATGTACGGTAGGATTTTGTCATTTCATTAGAAGTTAAAAAAATAAAAAAATAGAACATCAAGTACAAAATGGTACTCTTAACAAGATGCAAATATCTAACTAAAATACAGTACTCGAGAAAAATGACCAGCAAAGACAACACTAGTTTTTTTCTTCAAACACGGAAATGTCGGTGCGAATCTAGCAGAAATGGTGAAAAACTCTACGTTTGTGCTTCAAGAACACTTGTATCGAATTCATAATATTAAATCACTTTCTATTAGAGATAGGGACGGTGGGAGAGAGCATGTCTACTATTTAATCGTAAAATATTAAATCACTTTCTATTAGAGATAACAGCGGAGGAGACGACCCGCCGACTATTTGATCGCAAAAATTAAAGTGAAATGATAATGCCATTACTTTTGGTGATGAGAGAAATGATTATGACATGATTGACAATCAAGCTATCAATTATAGCAAATATGAAGGCAACAAGTGGGACAATTTGATTAATTTGTACATTATTCCTTTAATTACAGAAAAAAAATTTTGATTTTACAGTCAAACCCATCCAATTAAAGTACCTCCCGAAAATGTAAAAAGAAAGGGAAAAACTCGACTATGGGACAATTCAAATTTCAAGTTTCAAGTTTTACAATTCAAAACTCAGGTGATAGATAAATAATTAAATATATTTTATTAATTAAATATATTAAGGTCACAATTATATAATTAATATTATTAAATTAATTTTTCACAAATTATTTTTCGATATCAAATAAAAAAAATTTATAGGTCACAATTGATTCATCGGTTATAAATCACAAATTTTATAGGTCACGACTTATTTAATGGTCGCAAATCATCAAATTAGTTAATTACGAGTTATTTCTCAATTACGAGTTATTTTTCAATCGCAAATTATCAAATTTTTAGATCTCAATAAATAATTGATCACAAATTAACCAAATAGTTTGTTGCAGACACCAAACACCTCACCACACCACACCACCGACACCAATACTTGATCACAAATCAACCAAATAATTGATCACAAATACTTGAATAGTTTGTCACAAACACTCTTCGTCTCACTTCCAATCCAATCCCACCACCCACACCAATAATTGGTCACAATAATCTAAATATTTGGTCACAACCAAATAAATAGTTGGTTACGAACACTGTTCATCCTACTCCCACCCCAATCCCACCATCGACACCAATAGTTGGTCACAAACTTTTCGACCCATCCCACACTAACCGAACACTTGACCACCAACCGCAAAACCACAGTTACCAGACGATCTATGACTTGTGAACAAATTGTGAGTGACCATTACGATCGCCACCTCCTCTACACACTGCCACCACCACATGCTCGAACACACCTCAGAACAATAGTTACCAGATTCAGATCTCTACTTTCGCCAGTGAAGAGGAAAATGGGAAAAAAAAATTCGTCCTCTGCCTCAAAGACGGGGTCATATGTAGAGAATTTTGGGGCTTGGGGTAGTTGGAGTGGGGTTGGGGTGCGGTCGTTGGGGGTAAATTTTATAATATTGTTAATAATTCAATTAATACTTGATTTTTTGTTAAATAAACTTCACACCTAATTTTTGAAGAGTAATGTTATTTAACCTCATTAGGGTTGCAATCTCAGTTTAGGTGGCATCAACGTGACATTAAATGATAAATTGAATTAAATTACTCATTTAATTTCATCTTTCATTTAACCTATCATCTAACACCACCTAAATTGAAGTTGCAATCCCAATAAGACTACATAGCATTATTCATTTTTGAATTGGAAAACTTGTATACGTGTTAATAAGTAATTTTCTCAAAAAGAAATCCAAATAAAGTGGCCTCCGTTTGGGCCGACAAGTGTCAGCATCTTTTAGTGACTTTTTGGGGCATGATTAGGGCCCAATTGAATAGACTTAGCCTGCTGCTTTAACAATTAATCTCAGATGAGCCCTATTGTTTTAGTCTCCGTTTGGCAAAATTTCACACACACATTATTGACTTGTGCATCATATATTTCTATCTATGTATAAATTAAATGACGGCTTAGTCACAACTAGGTTTGTAAGTGCGAGTACTTTTTCTTTATGTCAATTTTAAAGATAAGATATACCCTTGTGCATGCCTGTAACCCATTATCATCCACAAGGCGGCTCAAGTTACCTGGAGGCATTAGACGAAATTTTTTGGAGGGACCGTTTTATGCACGATGTTTGTTTTTGTACGAAAAATAAACAATACTTGTATGTACGGTAGGATTTTGTCATTTCATTAGAAGTTAAAAAAATAATAAAAAATAGAACATCAAGTACAAAATGGTACTCTTAACAAGGATGCAAAAATCTAACTAAAATACAGTACTTGAGAAAAACGACCAACAAAGACAACACTAGTTTTTTTCTTCAAACACGAGAAATGTCGGTGCGAATATGGCAGAATGGTTGAAAAACTCTACGTTTGTGCTTCAAGAACACTTGTATCGAATTCATAATATTAAAAGATCAAGAACACCTCTCCACCAACAACGATCACGTTTCACTTATATTGAACTATGTTGCATTAAATTTTAAGGATGTAAAATTATTATATTCAAGCTTATCCAATAAACAATGCTCAATGGACAATATAGCTAATCATTCAATCTTTCTCGAGAAATAATTGATCTCAAATACAACTTTCATCAAGTTTTAATTTGAAAAAATTCTAATTTTCAGAAGCAACCTACGCTGAAATTGTTAACAATCTTCTATAAAAATTTTAATTGGACTTTTTTTTCCTTTTGAAAAATTTCTTTAACACACTTTTAATTATGAAAATAAATCTAAACAGTCTATACCCGAAAGTCCAGCATCAACATTTACATCAAATTGTTTTTTCTACGAATCGCCCTTAAAGACTAGAAAAGAAAATGAGATTAGAAGCCCCTGTTTGATACACATTATAATTCACATTCTCATTCTTCTACTTATTTTCAACCACACATTCTTCAATAAAATAATATTTTCCATCACATCAATAATTTTTCCTTCTTTTTCAACCACACGTTCTCCATCAAACTACTATTTCAGAATACATTCTTTCAAAATAATGTAGATCAAACACGCACTTCCATTTGTTCCAATGTATGACTAGTTACAAATTATCCCTTACATATAATCAGAAGGAAACAAGTGGTGAGGAAACATTTGATATGATAGAAATTGTTTTTGCCAACATTGCATTCTCTCCCGGGATGGAGGAAACATTCTAACCCAAAAAATATTAGGTCACTGGAAAAATATACAGACACCCCAATGGGCTGAAATTAGAGGGTTAAGAAAATCAAATTACAGTGGAAGAAAGATGAGAAAAAAAGTGAATCTGTTGCTTCATCTAGGACACCTTTCTTCAAACAAAGTCATTCACAAGGGATTATGAGTCCCATGTCATGGTCAAACCCGAATTCTTCTTCGGCACATTGGAGAAGGCAATGGAATTCAGGCCGAGATAAAAATGATATGGGAACAATGTATCTGCTTCTGTTTTCTCCAACATACACTGCAAAATGGCCTTTTGGTACATCGCATGGAAAGCTAACATCTTTTGAGAATTTGTTTGAAAACTGCTGTTTGTGGCAGTTTGTTTGATTTCCTAATGGTCATTGTTTTTGAGCTAGAAGAAAAATGTTTGTTTAGGCACAAAACATTAAGCAAAAGAGAACTTTGAATGAAAATGTAAGAATCTGAAGGTATTTATGAAGACAGTTTGAGAGGGTGGGAGGCTAAGGACAATCCACAGTTTGTGTCTAAGAGTGCAAGGACAATTTGGGGCCTAAACACATTGGAAGTGTTCTATGTTGGCCGTCCAAATGACAACATGGACCCTTTCTGTTTATATCCAAACTAAAATTGCCCAAATCAATTCACTTTTAGTTTTAAATGATATTTCATCATGAATTGATATAAAAAAAGCTCAACGTTCTATAGAACTTGTTTTTGGTTCCTACATTCTGTTTCCTCTCCAAAGTTTTGTTACTGTTAAAAGCTTTATTTATTGTATCATATCGATTTGACTAGGTAACACTAGTTAATAGTGTAATTTTCTTTCAGCCAGCCTAGACTATAAATGACTAGCATGTACTCTAGTAGAAGAGAACAAACTTTTAACCCTGCATCCCCAAGATCCATCAGGAACAATAAAAGAAGCAATTTTGGCCGACATGATTGAAATTCAAGCGTTATATGCAAAAAAAAAAAAAAAAACTAATGCAAGAATGCACAAGGTTTATTTAAGATATAGGCTACATCTTCTACCAGAAAAGACTGGATTAATCCTACAGAACATGCACAGGAGTATAACTTACAATTTTGGTTAGCTTGGCAGTGCAACAAGATTGTTGAACTTTTTAGCTCTCGGCATAAGGAGTCAACTTATTCGCCTAATCGGTCAAATGGCACTCGCCCTTCTTTCCACATGTATGTCACGCTGGGTAGTGGCATAACAGAAGTACAGAACAGAACGCACTTGGAATTACTGAATGAGCGTCAACTGAAATAGCCCTAGTATAGCTCCATTCAAGAAAAGTTGTATTTGTGTGTTCAAGGCTCAGAAAATCATCTGCAAAAACTATAAGATTAAATGCCCGATGCTGTGTGCGGCTACGTCCAGCATTTCTTCCTATCCTTTTGTTTTAACTGATATAATACATGCATCCCACAGCCTTTACAGCATTACATATGCCCAGGAAACAAATGTGCAACACTAACACCTGACAACTCATTTAATCTTATCAAGCAAATCAATCCTATTATTTCTCTTACCCAGAAGCCTAATTGTACCTCATTTTGCAGTTGTCCTTGAGAAGTTCTTCAAATTAACCATGAAATTGTATGTAGCAGGAGTAAGTTCTCATGATTAATGGAATGATTTTCAATTTAGTGATCTTCCCTCCAGTTCAATTTGCAACGCCTATTGAACTCCATCCAATATCCTTCTTTAATCCTCTCATTTTCATCAATTCTCTCAATTGCCCAATCTCATCCCACATACCGTTCCTAGCAAACATATTTGACAGTAGAACATATATTCCAACATTCTGAGGCTCCAACATAAGTGCCTGTTGAGCAGCCAACTTACCCAAATCAACATTTCCATGCTCATTGCAAGCGCTAAGTAATGTTCCCCACATGGAAATGGTGCAGTTGCCGTCCTCACTATGTGGCATTTCAGCGACCAACTCCCAGGCCTTCTCCAGCTCTCCAGCACGGCAAAGCAAGTCAACCAGACAGCTATAGTGCTCCGAGCTTGGAAACAATCCATATAGGGACATGGACTTGAAGTACTCCATCCCGATTTCCACTTGGCCAGTGTGACTACAAGCTGAGATGACAGTCAAAAATGCCACTCCATCAGGTCTGATCCCTTCCTTCAACATGTTGCCAAACAGCCTAATCACTTCCACATAATTCCCATTTCTACCGTAAACGCCAAGCATTGAAGTCCACAATACAACATCTCTTTTTCTCTCACTATTTACTCGAAATCCTACCATATCAAAAACTTGCCTTGCCCTCTCCACTAGTCCACACTTCCCATACATTTCAATCAATAAACTCTGCAGAAACACATCAGCTCCCAAATCAAATTTACGAAGAACAGTGGCATGAATCTGCCTACCCATCTCTACTTCGCACAGCCCAGCACATGCACGTAACGCAGCCGTCAGTGTAAAATTGTCAACATCAAAACTCATCCCTGGGATTCTCCTAACCAGTTGGATTACTTCATCCCACATTTTAGCCTCAGCATAACCTGACAAAAGCACATTTACACACACAGTATTCTTACTAGGAATTTCATCAAACATCATTGCTGCATCATTTACACACAGTTTTGCGTAAAAAACGACCAACGCACTACCCACAAATACGCTAGACAACCAGCCTGATTTTTGTACATGGGCGTGCATCATTTTTCCAATGCAAACATTTTTCACACAAGATAATGACGTTAAAGAACTACACAAAGCATAAGAATCTACATAAACGCCATTAAAGTGCATGAAAGACAGGATTTTTAGGGCTAAATTGTGAGACCCATTTTGAGAAAAATGTGATATAATTGAATTAAATGGTAATGGATTTCTAGGGTTGAGGCATTTCAAGAAGTTCGTAAAGGATCTCAGGTTGTTTTTGTTCAGACATGTATATGTAAATATGAGTCTGGTCTGAAGATTAGGGGCGATGAAGAATAAGCCTGTTCTGAGTAAATGGGCATGAAATTCTTGTATGGATCTGAGATTTTTCGTTTGAAAACAACTGTGGAAGAATTCATTGATGGAATGAAAATTTATTCTATTATGAAACAACATTTGTTCAGATTTATGGTCTCATTCAGTTTTCAAATGGTTTATGCATAGAATTAAGCTGAATTGCCATATTGTTATATGTATAGCTGGAGGTAGCAATGTCAAAAAGTCGAGTCGAACCGAGTCACGAGTCGAAACTCAAAACTTGGGCTCGACTCGAGCAAAATAGGTCCGAATTTTTTGGGCCCGAGTCGAGCAAAAGCTCGATCAAAAAAATGAGGCTCGGCCCGAGCTTTCGGCTCGAGTCTTAGCGTGATGAGCCGACTCGTGTTTTTTCTTTTTTAATTTGTTATAAATCTATATTTTTTTATAATGTATTTAAAATTTGTACAATTTATACGTATTATAAATAATAACTAAATATTAATATATAAAAATGCATCTAAATCTAAAAACAAAAACAAAAAAACAAAAAAAAAACAAAAAGCTTGGCTCGCCCGTGACATGGGAAGTGACGAACCTGAGCTAGCTCGTGCTAGAGCCGACACCCCAAAATGGGGTTCAGCCCGAGCCTCGGCTCTATGCCACCAAACTAGGAGCCGGCCCAGCTCGCGCTTTTTTCGGGCTGAGCCCAGGCTGTCCGAGTCGTCGAGTTTTTTTCACATCGCTAGCGGGAGGATATCAACTTTATGTTTTTTCTACTTTTTTAGACCTTGGGTTTTTCCATTTGAATCCTATTTCGATATGATTAAATTCGTTGTACACATGTGGCTATGGATGACAAAAAAACCTGATACCCGCGGGCCCCGCCCTGAACGGGGCGGGAATAACCCGCTTAATCGGGTATTCGGGGCGGGATCGGGGCGGAGAATTTTGCCCCGGGGCTGGGACGAGTAAAGGGCGCCCCGCCCGCCCTGTTTTATTTTTTTATAATTCAATACTTTCAATTGAAAATTTCTTTAATTCTAATAAAAAAAGGCAACTAAAATTATTTATCTAAATCTAATGAATGATGACAATAAAAATAAATTATCAAAAACTTTAAAAAAAAATTTAAACGGGGTAGTAAATGGGGCAAGGACCCCGCCCCGTCTCGCCTTAAACGGGGAACGGGGCGGGAAATTGCTTGGAGGGCCGGGGGGCGGAGGAGGTATCCCCGACCCCGCCCCGTTGCCATCCCTACATATGGCTTCCTTGACATTCTACTACTTGTCAAAAATTGTGTTATTGATCATTTAAAATATTGTTAAAATTAATGTGTAAAAAACTAACATCTCACAAGTATGTCAAACTTTATGTCAACAATGATATAAATGTAACATAATTGATCTCAGTATTAGTCAATGGTGTAGTGAAGAAAAATGGTTTGTTTTTACAATCATGCTATATATACATTATGCTTTATATCAAATTTAATATTATTTGAGCTTACAAATTTTTATACATTGTTTTTAACAATATTCTTTTTCAATCAATGGACAAATTTCATATACAAAAATATTGTCAAGTGCACACGTGTACAAGAAGCATAATTCTTGTTTTTATAGTCAATTACACAGAAAGAAGCCCCCTTATTGGACGAGTCCCTTTGGTATGTAATACCAAATTATAGCATCATGAAAGAAAATGTTATGAGAATTCCACTCAGTCTCATAAATACACGTCCAATACCTTAGAAAGCCGTATTTCTATTTTATTGGATGGGGAGATGAAAATTTCCCCCTAAGTTGCTATGTTGAATGTGTCGGATAGTTAAACGGGAGCTAAGGTGGGTTTAGAGAGATTAGCTGGGCCAGATCAGCCCAGAAAATACGATTCTCAGGCCCACAGACATAAACCCATTAAAATGCACCGGCCCAACGAATCATTGCTTGCGCATAACGTAACCTTTGACACATTAGCTCGTGCCACGTTTTTATTGGTCGACAAAATTAAAATCAAACTCATGGATTCACCAGAGTACGACCTTTTTGCAAACCCCGCCCCCCCCCCCTTCCCAACCGACCTACGTGTTCTGTTCGCAAACCATATTCTCACTATCTAAAAACACACTGTTGTCACGAGGAAAACACCAAATTCAGGGATTTGCATTAAAGAAAAAATTGGGTTTTGTCTCTTTGATATATGCACAAGAATAGATGATCAAGTGATGGGACGGTTCTGATGATGTTATGGAGTAGGTTGAAACTGATAAGTTGTTTACTGTTTGGCTAGCAACTCTGTGGATCATAAGTTACAAGAACTACACATTGACTTCGATGATAAGCTTTCTCTGAAGAAGTTGTAATCTACTGTGCATCGTTTAGACACTTCGTCGAGCCGACTGGTCACACCTATTCTAAGGTTTGTGTAATCTTTCTTCCCTCGTTTTATACTTACATCATCACATGTTGGGTACGCTTTGAACAAATATATGGAGACTTAGGGTACCACTTTAAAAGATTAACCACATTAAGAAGAGTAGTTTAAACTCTTATATGTTGGTCTATATTTTCATTTTTATTCGATGTTGAAAATGATGAAATGGGTCAACTTTAAGTCTCATATTGAGTGGGACCCGCGCGTTGATTTTAACAGGACCAAGCATATTCACGTTCTACTCCGCGATGTGATCAACATGATATATTTATTTATTGAAAACCATTTAGAATTGAATGAAATATTTAATGTCAAAACAACGTACTTGAAACTATAAACTAGTGAAGAATTTGATTTATTGGAAATTCTCAAACACTTATCCCACTAGGAAAGTTATGAAATTGTGGTGTGGTTTATATAGTGTAAAGTTGGGAATTGTGTTTGGGCCCCAAGGGGTACCAATAGTCTTTGGAATGCAAAATCCCACCCCCTCCCAAATTGGTATCAGAGCCATGTGCATAATTGATTGTTATAATTGTAAAATGCATGTTATTGTTATAACTGCAGAATATACAATATACGATACAGTAAAATTCTTTTATGAAGATTCTATTTTTAGAAATCTAAATAAAAGAAAAATTGTTAAAAATAAATTAAGAATGATTGAAGCTTTAAATAAATATGAATATGATGTTAGAATATTCATTATTCATTATGTGACTTGTCATCATGGAAATTGATAGA
>CAIGRP010124065.1:0-15078 GCA_903798385.1 Fraxinus cuspidata | reverse complement strand
CAACCACTATCCAATAACCAGGTTACAATCTTACTGCAAGCCTTGATAGCAAAGAACAGATGCTCCTCTTGCATTTTATCCTGATTTTCTGCCATTTTTGCCTGCTGTGGTTGTTTTCCCTTTTTATTTTTGCACACTTTCTCAACATGGCCAAATTATTTGTAGCCTCTACATTGAACTCTAGGCATATACCAATACTATTTGGGAGAATGACCCTTTCTTTTATAATGAGGACAAGGTGTAAACTTATCCTCTTCGTTTCGAGTTCTACTGCCTTCGAATTCTTTCTTTCCAGCCTGATGTTTCTTCACACCAAAGCTTGTTTGAGCTTTGTATTTTCCTTTAGCAGATAGAGCTCCTTCTGTTTGTTCCTCCTGCCTCATCAGCCTTCTTTGTTCAGTTGCCTACAGTGCATTCACCAATTTAGCCAAGCTTATAGATGACAGGTCTCTAGAATCCTCCAATGATGATATCTTGGCTTCAAATTTTTTAGGAAGGCTTATTAAAACCTTCTCCACCACTCTTTTATTTGGTAAATCATCTCCCAGAAGTTTGATTTGATTTACAATCTTCATCATCCTATTTGAAAAATCATTTACAAACTCTGTGTCCTTTATTTTCAAAGTCTCAGACTTTCTTCTGAGATTAAGTACTTGCATCTGCCTTGTTCTTTCAATGCCTTGATATTCTTCTTTCAGAACATCATAGGCCTCTTTAGCAGTCTCACAANATGTGTCATTCATCTTCAAAGTCTCAAACTGTCTTCTGAAATTAAGTACTTGCTGGTGCTTTGTTCTTTCATTGCCTTGATATTCTTCTTTCAGAACATCACACGCCTCTTTTGCAGTCTCACAAGTCATGATTCTTATGAAGATAGCATCTGAAACGGCTAACTGAATGCAAGACAGAGCTTTGAACGTTTTGGCCACATCTTCACTATGCTGTTTAATTTGAGCTACGGTTGGGTTAGCTCTCAAAGGTAGAGGCTGGACTCCAATATCTATTTTCTCCCACAAATCATAAGCTTTGAGATAAGGCTTCATCTTTAGAACCCAAAAGTTGTAATTTTCTCCAGTGAAGGTAGAGGGTAATGGCGTTGAAAAACCAGTTGAAGCCATCTTCTTTCATATTGTTTGAATGTAACTTTGCTGATGGTTTCTTTTGTCTGGTACTCATGTTGTTGTTGTTCTTCTTCCCTTCTTACAGTCTCTTTTCTAAGATCAAGCGTGCTCTGATACGCTGAAAGATTACTGATTCAAAGAGTTGAACTTACCGGATTCACACTAAGTTTATCGGTTTCTTTACTCCTTAACGGATTTTTAGTTACTTACGGTTTTAACAAGGTTACTGTATTTACTCAACACTTACCGTATTTACTCAAAACTCACCGAATTTGATATATCCTTATCGGTTTTGACATAGAAATGCTATGTTTTTAAAGAAGAAAAAATGGAGAAAAGAAGTACACGATTCCTTATTTCTTTGCTGAACATATAACTTACAAAACACTTGATTTTCAACAACTTCTACATATTCCAATCTATCAAGTTGACAGCAATACAAAGACCATACTTGGATAACTTACAAAAGTTAAACTATCAACAACTGAAGTACTTAAATTACATGACTTTATTCATAAAAATTCAGCAACTACTTTGGTACAAAGTGATAAACCAATTTCAACAAGGGGGTACAAATTGAACATTGGAATGCCTCAAGTGATGATTTTCCCAAACTTGAATGCTTGGTGTTATGAAGCTACTAGCATTTGGATATCACTTCCAGTTTAGAGATTAATATCCCTATCACGAAGATTGAGGTACATGGGTGTGTAAAATTCATTGAAGAGTCAGCCTTCAAATTTCAGGAACGACAAGTAGAGGAAATGGGAAATGAAGAGCTCAAAGTCATTGTCTCTCTCTCCCAACAGTAATGGAAAGTACAGCATTAGTTACTGGAGGTATATCTAATAGTTCTTGTTTATGTACTTGATGGATTATGAGCTGTGTTTTATTTATGTTATTTTCTTGGAAGAGGTCTCTTGGAAACATTCAGGCCTGGCATACTACTCTTTTCCTCTGCACTCTGTGATCTTGATAGTCATTTGATCAAGTACTCTTATTTCTCTTTAGTAAAAATGATTAAATTAGTTTATTGTGGGTGAAACTGAATAAATAAATTTAGCAAAGATGTATTGATGAATAAAATTGAACTCTTATGTGTGAGGAGTTGAATCTATAATGATTGTAATCCATTTCAGTTGCAATTCTCTCTTATCACTGTTATATATATGATGTAATTCTCCAAAAATTCATGACATTTTTAGTTAAAATTTGATTCAATGAAATTGATTAAAATAGAGTTAAAATGAATTAAATATTACTACTATTGGAAATTCAAAATCGTGCATCGGACAATAAAAGCATGCATCGAATGCTCATAGTGTGCATGCTAAAGAAGAATGGATAACAGAATTGATATAAACATTTAGAACACATAAATGATGTTGACCTCAATAACATATTTATTATTTTTGAAATAGTTAAGAAACGACCGTGGATATCCTGGGTAGAGTAAGGTGGTTTTCGTTACTCTAATGAACAAATGAATACTTGCAAAGAGAGGACTTTCTTGTTGTACCTTCGGCGTGAGAATTAGTGAATGGGTTATAGAGGAATGGCTTAAAGAAAAAACTATAGAATGCCAAAAAAATGTACTAAAAAAAAGATCCTCTTACCTAGGACGCATGTGAAGTATCTATAGATGCTTGGTGCCATGTAACCGCTAAGCAGTTATTTTCCACGTGCCCAATGTAAATCGCCCACTCACTAGGCAGTTTTTGTCCATATGCTGAGTAGTTAACTTCCATCCACGAATTGGGTAATGGGGTTAGTGATAACCGTTAAATGATTTTCGATCAATTTAAAAGATGTCTGGGGAGTTGGCATAGTAGTGGTATGTTTAGTATAGCGACAATCAAGCTAGCATAGATAGTCAAAATAAGGTTGGCATAGCTAATCGAGCTAGTATAGTGGTAGTCGATCTAGCATAGTGGTAGTCAGGCTAGCATATCGGCAATCAGGCTATTGTCTTCAATTGATCAATCATCGTAATCCACAATTTATATCACATAGCATCAATTTTTATTCACATGTTCTCGAATAGGAATTTTTGCTCTCGGCATTCACAAACATTGTAAGCTCTTCGCCTTTGTTTCATGTTGACCATTGGTTTTGTATTATAAATGTCCGCTAATGATGACCTGGGTTTATAGGTGACTCGGTGAACTTTCAGCTTAGAAACGTTCCGGATAGCGACATGTTTTTGTTTATAGCAAACTTAAGATAGCATTACAGATGATGGTCAAGATTCTAGTCATTAATCACTATAAATTTAATTACTAACAAATAGTTTTCAAAGTCTGAGTCTAAATCATTAATGTTAGTTTTGGGACTTGCGTTTAGTTTCTGCATTGTGCTAAACTAAAAAAAAAAAGATGATTTTATGAACTTGTAGATTTCTACAGTAGAGATTTGAATGATGTAGTTACCAAGCCTAACTTATGCATTATTGACGATTGACATGTGGTAAAGTGAAGAGATGCTTCATGATCAAGCATGGTTGCATGTATCAATGAGATTGTTGCTCGTTTCAAGGTGTGTGTATTGTCTCTATTTAAGGCACATAACATACAGGCTTGATCTAACCCATTTATTTAATATACTTTTGGGCATACTTTTGTATTCAATGGATTAGGTTAGTTAACATGTGCAAGACCATGATCGATCTTGATGAGATCAAATGCTGGAGCATGTTTCCTGTTGACCTCAGTTTTTGCACCGTTGATGTAGACAATAGATACTGGGCGCACTTTCATTCTCTTGAGCTAATTCCAATACGCATGGATAGATTGTCAATCGATAATATCTTGGATTTGAATGTGAGAGAAGCTTTATAACACGAGATAAATATATTCAGGCCCCGACAAAATATATAAGATAAATTACACGATAATGAATGGTGGACTAGGAGCCAAACACAAGATCAAGATCACACATCAAATATTAAAAATCAAAGATTGATTAAAGGGGAGAGAATGTATGACTTGCATATCATATATTTGCATCATCTAAAAATGACACAAAGGGGGGATATTTATAGTGTTATATGTAAAATGGTGTCCATGGGATGGGGGACACATGACCTGATCTCCTTAATCGAGGCTTTTTATCCTAGGTACCAATTTTAATTCCACTAGCCTGGGTGCATTAAATGTCCGAAAAAGGGAATAGTCACCCTATAGCCTATTATAGCAAAAGTCCAATCAATCATTTCAAAAAGATTTCATAAATTCAAGATCTTTAGATGTGGATCGTTACCGACCTTAATTGAACTTTGGATTCTATTTCATTGAGGCTCGCCACTTCAGAAAAAAGGGCTTCGGCGATGCTTCGGATTTAGAGAACTCTGATAGGTACTATGATCTCCACGTGGGATGCCACATGGCTTCGGTAAAAGGACTTCGGTAGGTCAGCTAAGCCACGTGGGAGCCTAGTTGGCGAAGTGTAACAATAGTCCCCCAAGTCCATATATGGTTATTTATGTCATGTGTAGACTTCTGTCTCGAGTGGAATTTCTTTGGGGTACATCTACTTATCATGGATAGGTTTCTTACAACATAATAGTCCCCTAAGTCCAAGTATAGATATGGATATCATAGTTGGAGTTCGAAGTTGAACTTGATTATCGTATGTCGTCCTGTCCTTATGTAGTGCTAAACGACTGAAGGTCCTTGTTTTGAAAATAGTTGAAATTTGTTTGATGAGCCAAAGTAGGGAAGTGCTGAACTGTTGAAGCTCCTCATACTAATTGAAATAGAGCATGGTTTTGATAATAGTGCTAATGATTTCATGTTTTTGTGTGTTACCAAGAAAATACAATTGAAGCGTTTTGACTTCAAATGCATGTACAACCGTTATCTTGAATGCACAATGATGACCACACTACTGCACTTTGAGATCAATGTGTTGAGGCTCATGCATGTGCATGTGAGGCACGCATCAATTTGAGATGTTAATAACAAAAGTTGATTGAATTTAATGTCTCAAATGAGGTTAAAAAATGGACGCTTTAGATGGAGTGGATCTTAATCCAATGGTTGTGCTTCGTCCCCCTTCATATAAAAACCAAAAACCTGACATTGTTTTTGTTTTTTACCTTTGCAAAAAATCTTCAAATCTTTTTAGCATTCAAAAACTTTCTGGCCATTTCTGTTCTCAGGTGACACCACGTTCTTAGAGGTTTTGTTTATTTAGGTAATTTTTCTATTTTTTTCGTCTTCCATTCATTCCATCTTTTTTTAATTTCAATGGCTTCTAGGTTGAGTGCTAGCAGTGGGAGGGTAACAATTGCCAAAGTTGGGAGCATGCTATGTCTGAGGGGTCAGACGAAGGTTTTTGGGCTATGAGTGAAGGCCCCATTGATTACGGGCGGGGTGGAGGGCTGCAAGAATCCCTTCTCCAATGACCTCTGCCAAATTGGTTGAACTTAGAGAAAATATAGAATCCCAGATTCCATAGAACTCTTAAAGCCTGAAGTCTACGAATGTGCTTGCTATCCGAGATCGGCATGTGTGACAGTTAGCAAGTTTTTGTTTAGGACGGGTATGCATCTACCTTTGTACCCATTTCTTAGGGCGGTGTTGAGGTCTTATATGTTGGCTCCAATCAAACTATTACTAAATGGGTGGAGACAATTAGTTAGTGCTTATTTCCTTTAGAATGAGACCTCGCTTGGCGAGGATATGCCCATTCATGTCTTCTAAATACTTTTTCAACCTCAAGTACTTGGGAAATGAGAGTCTAACGGGTGATACTACATGACCCCTTGGGGAGCCCATGCTCATTTTGTAGTAGGTTTCCCATCCTTTATAAGGATGTGGAAGGAATCATTGTTTTAGGTGAAGGGAGAATGGCAAATGGTTGAGGGTGATAAGGCCCAAGCTTTTACTATGTCCACCCAGTAATTCGAAGCTCATGAGTTTCTTTTTTTAAGACTTATCAATTGCTTATAATTTTATCTGACTCTTCTTGGTTTGTAGTTTCAGGGACTTGCTTCGAACTCTCACAGGTTGAGTGGGACGTCATCAAAGACATTTACAGACGTCATCTAAAGTCGTATCACTTTGGCTGTCTAATTGATCGAAGCAAGTTCTTCCTGGACTTTGGATTTATAAGTTTGAAACGTAGGTACTGAAGCCCCGTAAAAGTACCAAGTATTTATTATAAATTTTAACAATACCTTTATAGTTTAGAGAAGATTTTGGGAGAAAGAAGTAACATATCCCTAACATGGCTTCAATCCTGAAATCCACTTCCACAGTAAGGTCCAGGGCTGTGATGCCCTCCATCCAAAAGTGCTAAGCATGTCAAGAGAAAATAAGAATGCCTCAACAAGGAACATGCTGAGAAGAGTGAGGACGAAGGGATGCCTAGAGTGTCAACAAGGGTAAAGGGAAAATTGAAGAACCTTAAAAGAAGAGGAAATTCTCCTATAGCATCGGCTCAGCTTCTGGAAGTTTGGTACAACCACTGTCTCAGTTGCCAACCAAAACCTACCTCCTCATCTAAATTTGATGTAGGCATCGTTCAATGGACCGAAAGTCCAGAAGGTAAAGGAGGCCAGTGAAGAGGTTGCGAAAGAGGTAGTGCAAACCTTTGAGACCATAAAGAAGGCACCAATGGCGAGGACTCCTCGAAAGTCTGGGCGATTTCGGCAGTGCAAGATAAGAAAATTACCCTAGCGATGATGGACATATTACCACCTGAAGCCCAAGGTGCCATTGCCAATTTTTACAAGTTTTGGGTTGAAAGGTGGCAAAATTATGTTTCCCATCTGTGATGCAGTAGATCTTATGACTACCTTGGTAAGCCAAAGCACCAGGGTAACAGAGAGTTGATTGAAAAATTGTCCTCAGTAGAAGAATAGATAAAATAGATGAAAGCTGAGGCCGAAGAGCTGAGGGCCCAGTGAACTGAAGAGATAGCTAAGTTGGATTCTGCCTTAGTATAAATTGAAGCTCTGAAGAGGGAGGTCCATGAATCTGAGTGAAAAGTGGCTTCCTTGACAATAAAGGTTGAAACTTCAACAATCTTCAGAAGCTAACGGCTGAAGCTTTGGAAAAGGCCAACTTAGAGAATGTGGGGCTCAAGGATGCTAATAGGTTTTCTGGAGACCTAAATAAGATAATATGTGAAGGAGGCTGAGCAAGTCAAGGCTGCTTAGAAAGTAGGTGAGGAGGCCGTGAAGGACTAAATTGCCAACTTCTACTTGATGAAAGATTATATGCATTTCGGAGCCTATTAGAAGAGGTTTGCTTATATTGAAATAGTAGACAGGGTAGGAGAGCTTTACCCAGAACTCAATGCTTATGAACTGAGAGTAGAGTTTTTGGAGGAGGTATAGTTGATAACGCAGTGGAAGAAGTAGAAGTGGACCAAGAGGGCATTCTTGAGGAAGAAGCTTCAGGCCAAGAGGGCGTTCTTAAGACTCCCTGCCACCTCCAGTACAGTATATGATTTTTTATTTTGTTTTTCTATGTAATAGTTGTGGCCCCTCCTTTGTACAAATTCCTTTTATTAATGAAATACATATTTCTTTAATTTTTTTTTGTTTTTGACCTAGGGCTTTAGTAATGTTCATAGCAAATATAATTCATCTTAACCTCTATAAGGTGCATAACTTTAAAAAATATAACTTGCAAGTTGAACTGGAGTAAATATAATAACCTCCAAAGACAAACTATCCTTCAAACATTTTAAACAAGACTAATCTTCAAACTTGTTCAACTTTAATACTATTTTTCATTCAATGACATTCAACTTCGTTGTGGTATACAAAGTGGATTCCCATTCTCCTTAGTTTGTAAGCTTCTTCTTTGTTGTTGGGGAATGTTTGATCTTTAAGTCAGGCCACTATAGGTTGCATCCATGTAGGCATTTCTCCTATCCACATTACCTATTTTTCTTTAGTGGTGGAAGGTTTTGAGAGATGTTCGATCGACACAATCATTAGTAGTTCTGAGTCCTTGCTACTAGCCATCTTGGACAAGAAATTGACATGGGAGTTTTTATTACACGGGATTTGAACTAAGTTGAATTTCTCAAAAGATGGGGGTAGATCCATTACCAGAATGAGGTACGCAACTATGCTCTTGTCTCTTGCTGTGAAGTTTCCATTCATTTAGCTAACCATTAGTTGCGAATCATTGTTAATGAGAAACCACTTCACTTCCATTTCTTTAACCAACCTTAAGCCGGCTAGTAGTGCCTCATATTTAGTCGCATTGTTGGTAGCCTTGAACCCGAACCTCACTGCGAAGTTGAGCCAGTGTCCCTCTAGGTAACTAGGACTACACCTGCTCCTGAGCCTATGTCCTAAGATAAACCCTCCACGATCAATTTTCACATAAAATTTTCCGTAGGCTTCCATTATTTCGTCTATCTTCAGAACCTTAGCAAATTTTGCCATGAAGTCCGCGGCGCTTGGCCTTTAATAGCACTTCTTGTTTTGAAAACAATTTCAAATTCGCTGAGCTCAATTGTCCATTTTAGTAACCTTCCCGAATTGTCAGGTTTCTGAAACACTTGCTTAAGTGGAGTTGCTTAACACAAGTACTGTGTGAGCTTGGAAGTATGGTCTCAACTTTCTAGATGCACTGATCAAGGCTAGAGCTAATTTTCTATATCAGGGTAGCAGGTTTCAACCGCCAAAAGTATCTTACTCACGTAGTAGATAGGCAGTTGGAGGGTATCTTCTTCTCTTATGAGATTGAGCTAATGACTTCATTGGAGAAGGCCAAAAAGAGTTGCAAAGCCTTTCCAGACTTAGGTTTTGAATGGATGGGGGGCCAGTCCTAGAGCTTTTTTAGCCCTGGAAAGCCTTTTCGCACTCCTCCGCCCATTGGAATTTCTTGCTCCCTTTCAAGATCTTAAAGAAAAGGAGGCAATTGTCGATGGCCTTAGAGACAAAAAGGGGCCACATGCCCGGTTAAGCGTTGCACCTCATTTGGTTTTTAGAAAGACCTCATCTCGTCCAAGGCTCGATTTTTTTCTGGATTAGCCGTTGTACCCTTTTGGTTGACCATGTATCCCGAGAATTGATGGAGGCAACATTGAACACACACTTGAGGAGGTTTAACCTCATTCTGTACCTTTGTAAAATTTGGAAAGTTTCATTTAGGTACCTTACATGGTCATTTTCCTTCAAGCGTTTCACACACATGTCATCCATGTAGACCTCCATTGTTTTGCCTATGAGGTTGGCAAACATTTTGTTAACAAGCCTCTGGTAGGTGACACAACACTTTTTAGTCCAAACAACATCATCTTGTAACAGTAAAGACCAATGTCAGTGATGAAAGATATGTTTTTCTCGTATGCCAGGTGCATAGGGATTTGATTATAGCTTTAGTAGGAGTTCATAAAACTTAAAAGCTCATGCCTAGTAGTAGAGTCCTTAAGTTGGTCTCTCCTTGGAAGGGGAAAACTATCATTTAGACAAAACTGGTTAAGGTTTGAGAAGTCTATTCACACTATCCATTGACCTTTATGTTTCTTTACCAAAACTAGGTTTGAGACTCACTTCATGTGGCCTCCCTGATGAAGTCATTCTTTATCAGCTTCTGCACTTTTTCCTTTAGGGGCCTCATATCTCTCTAAGTTGAGGTCCCTTCTCTTTTGTCTATATAGGATAATCGTAGGATCAGTTTTCAGGTAGTGACAACTGACCATGAGGTCAATGCCTATGATATCCTTGTGCCTCCATGCAAAGACATCAAGATTTCTACACAAAATTTATTAAGTCTTTCTTTGGCATTTAATGACTGGCCCTTTCCCACCTGCAATGCCTTGGTGGGGTCTTGAGGATCCAACAGGAAAAGCTCTTCCACCAGTGCTGTTTGGGATTCAGACTCAGACTCAATAACATGAAGGTCCAGTTCATCAAGCATAACCAACTACTTGAGGGCATTCATCATCTGACGTCTTCTTGATCAGAATTTTGGTCTCCTAGGGCATCTATCATATCAACATCTATTGACACCATATTGACATCCTTGGGTTTGACCTTTCTTATCGAGTTTCGTTCTCCTTTTTGGTTACTCTAACTATGGCAATCTCATGCTTAGTAGGGAATTTCATGCATAGGTGATGATGGAAGTGAAGTCTTTTAAGGCGGGTCTACCTAGCACCCCATAGTAAGCTGACCTATTATCTACTACCAAGAATTTAATGAAGTTTAAAGCTGTTTGGGGTGTCTTTCTCATTTCTACACTAAGAATTATTTTCCCCTTGTGATGATACTATCACCGGTAAAAAGCTGTACAAGGAGATTGTGATGGGGGTTAATTCATGATTGACGATCATCTTATCAAAAAGTGGCCCCAAAAAGGATGTTGACGGAGCTACTATTATCCACTAGCATCCGCTTCAACCATTTACTGGCCACAACAATCCTTACCACGAAGGCGTCACAATAAGGGAAATGTACGCCCTCAACATTCTCATAAGTGAAGGTGATGTGTGGTAATTGCCTTTTTCAGGAAGTACTATTCACTATATAGCTGGTCATTAGGGGGTCCTTGGCTTCTCTATCATAATTCTTTTGTGAATTCTTTGTAATGCCCCAATCGTAAGGTCTTACAACAATCGTATGTATAAAAGCGTCTTTCATGTTGGCTAGAGAGTCCCTACATTCTCGTTCTCCCTTCCTAGGCTTTTCTCTATCGCGTTCGCTCATTCACTGTAGGGATAGCTCCCTATCGGGAAAGGGTCTAGCATTTTCACCCCTGGCCTTTGATCCTGCCTAGGCAAGGACATGTCCTTAAGACTAGGGTGTTAGGCTATGTCTTTTCGTATGTTCATCTGCCTAAGGTGTTAGGCTATGTCTTTACAGTCTGTTGTATCATGATTGTAGAAATGATGATAAGTATAATATTGAGGGGTGTTCGGCCTATTCCTAGGTTCCGAACCCCACCATCGGCCTCTCCATCTTTGAGGGGCCCATTGTCCAAACCAAGTTTTCTTCGTATTAGTTTCAGCAGTCACTTTCTCACAGGATTCGTGGGTATCGCATTCAATGTGGCTATGGCAAGTGCTTGCCCAAAAATGAGTATAACTTCATTACAAGACTGGTTCCATTGGTGACCCATTAGGTGAGAAATGGTTCATCTTCCATGTTGTCTATATGGGGGTTGAAGACCTTTGTTGGCTCTATTTTGGTGATCAATAACTCCTCGTTGATGATCTCACGTCTCATCAATTCCAGCAGAGCATCGCAGTTGGTATGGTCCTAATTCTGTACATCCTTCCAAAAGAGGGTGTTCATGTTTAGCCCACTCCGTAGTACGAATAAAGCCTCTTGTTCGGTGAATTGCACGCAATATGTCATGTCATCTCATCTGTAAAGTGGGCTAAAATAATCTTCAACATCTCCCTAGATTATTGCCTCATGTCCTGAAGATGTTGGATATGAGTCTTTCCTACCTTACTTATAGCAGATTGTTTCAGGAACGTACTTTTGAACTCTGGCCAACTCCTAATACTCCTTGGGGATATTCTACTGAATCAAATTTCTGCCACCCCACTTAAAGTTAGATAGAAGGCTCTGCATTTGACGACGGGGTGGCACCATGTTTTGTAACTATTTAAGTGATTAGTCGAGTCACCTCTTTTGTCATACTTTGGTATCTTTGGCGGCACATAATGACTCGGGGATAGGAGCATTTTGTAATTCTTATGAAAAAGATAAATTTTCATCAACTTCATTGAGATCACAAGATCTTTGAAGTTCATCTAAGTCTTCCTCTTCATCAGCCTGATATCTGTGCAGAAGATGAGATGGGGTCACCTGATCCCTCACCATTTTCTCTTTCCTGTGGGGCCTATTTCTAGACGGGATAGTACAAAGGGCATATCTTTACCTTTCATCCGATTGTAGCCTGTTCTTAGGGGAGGGGGTAGTTGGTATGGCCTGTGTATGGTTTTTGCATGGCTGATTCCGTCAAATACACTAACAGACTTTTGTGCATGTGTTATGGCTCGTATTCATGGGAAAAATTATCCTCTATGTCAACATGGGCTTCAATGGATCGACCAGAAGCATAGTTTGAGGAAATATCAACCCCACTTCCTTTTCAATTGGGCTAACTTCTTTAGCTTTCCTAGGGAATGGGGCCTTCTGACTTTAGACGTTATCCTCATGCAGATAGTGTCCTTGTGGTGCAAAAGAAAGAATTGGAGGATCTCCCTATCCTTACATCTACACGAAGGGTTCTTGAATAGCCATATTTTGGTAGATGATATTTCTCATGTTAGCAGCCATGGTTGCTATCTCCCAGGTGAGTTAGTAGTTACCCTCATCCCACCATGCCATGGTGGTTGTGGGGGTGTTCCTAACACTCTGGGGCTGTTGCTTGTGCAGTCTCTTCGTTATGGTTTTCTCTTACCTTCATGGGATGGACATCACGATCTGAACTCATTTTTCCTTAGCTAAACTGTTGGATTTTCCCAACTTTTGGGAATCCGTTATTATCTTTCAAGAACAAATCATTTTTCAAGGAAAATGCCCAACTATTTTTCAGCCAACTTTTTCCATGGGAATGTTCGGGGTTATAGTGATGTTTTTCTCATATGGTGCCAATTTGTTGACTTTGTTTTTCATACCATTGATGTGGACAATAGATACCGAGTTAACTCGCTTTCTCTCAAGCTAATTCCAGCAAGTGTGGACATATTTTCAATCAATAATATCTTGAATTTGAACGTGGGAGAAGCTTTATAACACTAGACAAATATGTTCGGGTTCCAATAAAATATATGAGATAAATTACACGATAATGAATGATCAACTAAGAGTCAAACTCAAGATCAAGGTCACATATCAAACATTAAAAACCAAAGATTAATTAAAGTGGGGAGAATGTTTGACTTGCAATTGATATAATTGCATCATCTAAAAATGACATGGGGGAATTTTTTGGTGTTACATATGAAGGGATAGGAGACACATGGCCTCATCTCCCTAACCAATGCATTTTATCCTAGGTATCAATTTTGACTCTATTAGTTCGTGGAACATTAAATGTCCCAGAAAAAGGGTAGCCACCCTATAACCTGTGCTGATAAAAGTCCAATCAAAGGATTTCTAAATTCAAGATTTTCAAATGTGGTTCGTCACCAGTCTTAATTGAGCTTCGGATTTTACTTCATTGAGCCTCGTCTCTTTGGTAAAAGGGACTTTGGCAAGTCCATTCCATGAAATCGTTTCGGTGCTTTGGATTCAGGGTACTCTGATAGGTCCTATGCGCTCCATGTGGGATGTCACATGGCCTCGGTAAAAGGGTCTAGGTGGGTCGACTGAGCTGCGTGGGAGCCTACGTGGTAAAGCGTAACATTTACAGAGCTATAAATATGATTTCCTTGTATTGTTATGAATTCTTTTTTTTTTCCAGAATTCCCTTATTTGTATTGTCATTCTCTTTGCTTAAGATTCTTTTTCGAACATTGTGTAGAAAATACCAGAGTATTTTTCAGCGACCTCTTTTGCTTCTCCTTCTTCCAAATCCTCATCTAGATACGTGCTTTGCGTGTTTTCCTTTTATTGCATATTTTCATCTTCCATTCATTGTTTGTAGTGCCTGGTGACTTTCCTTTCTGAGATAATTAGTTATGTAGAATGTATTCTCAAAGTGATTCTCAAAACATGTTCATCAGCATCCACACAACTATTGCTAGGTCCAGGAATGATGGTGAAGAGTCATGACATCATCATTGGTAGATTTTCTATATACTAGTGTCATACATCGGATGACAATTTTGTCATCTGGTGAATATATAGATCCACAAACTTTTAGACAGTATGTGAGACTGCAACTTTGGGATAAACGCAACGAGCCGATAGATGAGCTTGACAATTCTGATGGGAGTAAGGGTGAAGCAAGTGTTTTTTAGGCCTCAGAGATTTTTTCAATATCACTAAGTGAGATATAGTCGAAATTATGGAGAAGTTTAATATCTTTGAGGACATAGAGTTAGTATGTCCCAAATATTTTTTGACTGAATCACCCACCTCAAGACTGTTTTGTGATTAATAAGAGCTTTATGGATATAGGGGTTAGGGTTCTCTTCCATAATTTTTTTCTTGAGGTTCTTAACTCTTTAAATTTGTTTATACTCAACTTTTGCCAAATGGCTGGGATCATATGATTGGGCCATTGCTTTTGTGGAAGATGACGAGGTCACAGGGAAAATTATCTAATATGAATTTAGATTAATCTTCCACCTAGTAAAGCTGATAATAAAGCTAACCCTCAATTGGGCAATTATTATTTTTTTCTTCGCTCTTCTAAAAATTTCCTCAATTATTTGGTCACTCCGAACAAAGTTGCTAAATTGTGTGTGATACTTTTGTTGTTACTGAGTTGTATTTTTGGTTCTTGACTTGTCATATGTTTTTTTATCATTGTCTAGCTTATGTTATTATGGTTAGTCAGGCTAGTTTGGTTTAATCACAAGTAGTTGTAATAGACAAGCAAAGTGTAGTGGTTATAAGTAGAATAGTTGGTAGAAAAATCATTTTTTTTTGTATCAATGTATGGCTATATATGGAACCATGTATTACCATTTTGAGTAATTCTTTTTGTGGAAGATGACGAGGTCACATGGAAAATTATCTAATATGAATTTAGATTAATCTTCCACCTAGTAAAGCTGATAATAAAGCTAACCCTCAATTGGGCAATTATTATTTTTTTCTTCGCTCTTCTAAAATTTTCCTCAATTATTTGGTCACTCCGAACAAAGTTGCTAAATTGTGTGTGATACTTTTGTTGTTACTGAGTTGTATTTTTGGTTCTTGACTTGTCATATGTTTTTTTATCATTGTCTAGCTTATGTTATTTGGTTAGTCAGGCTAGTTTGGTTTAATCACAAGTAGTTGTAATAGACAAGCAAAGTGTAGAGGTAGTAGGTAGAATATTTGGTAGAAAAATCTTTTTATTTTGTATCAATGTATGGCTAT
>CAIGRP010124053.1:0-10634 GCA_903798385.1 Fraxinus cuspidata | reverse complement strand
ACTAGTGGTAACCGGAGTGTGTGAATTGTGGATCGAGCCATTGTGTTTGGTGTCGATTAAAAGGAAGAAAAACTGAGCCCGGAATTGAGTGAAATTGGAACCTAAAATCCTACTTTCGGTTGAAGTTTTGTGGATTGAAGTGTTATTTCTTCACAGTTTGGGTTACTTTTCTTAATAATGATGACATTTTAAGATGGAACTTCAAATCTTAATAGTAATATGATTAAATTGACTGGGATTGTCTGGCTTTTCTTGTTGCATTTTCTTTAAAACTATGCAAGAGTCGAATCAATCACGTGTCGTGGTTGATATTTTTTCATTTGTCATGGGAGTATGGGGGAAGGCTAGTAAGATTCATACAAAAATGGAAAGACATGTGAGGACATACTTCAATAACTTGGCAGTTAATCTACGTTGGAGTTGGCAAGGCCAAAAGTATATTTTCGAAAGTTAATTTTAAAGTATAAATTTATAAGCTAACTGAAGTATAAGAAGCTCTTGAAATGGTAAAATAGAATACCTGAGGTGCCCCAGCCACAGCAAAGTACAATCCTTTAATTGGTCGATTTGCTAAAGCCATTGGTTCCACAGGCCCCATCATATTTGATATTGTCAGGCTCGAATTATGCAATGAGCCATGGATGAATCGGGCAACAGCCTGTTACATAACACCGATATCCACATTATCCTTGCATATTCAGTAACGGTATTATTATTGAAAAAACAAAAATAATAAAATACTTGGTCTGTTGCTAGTTAAATCTTATCGAAACTGCCAAATATGCTCTTGGAGCTAATCTTATATACATGAAATGATTTCATAATGATAATTTACTTTGATGAAAATGAATACTAATTTAGCAAAAAAAAAAATATTATAACAAAAATTGGAAAGTATACCCTTATAGGAAAAAAAAATGTTCGATATTAAAATGGCACGAGAAACTAAGAGCATCTCCTTTACAATCGTAAATTATTTTTAAAAAAATTTCCACATAAGCAAAAATAGAATTGTTTAAAAAAAAAAAAAACCTTCTTCAAGAAAATAGATAATATAGACCGATGTATAAGGCTACAATCACTGTTAAGTATGCTGACTCAGCAATTTAGTTGATTATTCACTTGTTTGAGTCCTATTTTTTTGGCCAAAATATATTTTGTAATAGTGTTTTGTTAGAGAATGCGTTGTTAAAAATAAGAAAAATTTTGAATTTATGTGTAAAATCATTTTATGTGAGAATATGTGGTTAAAAATGAATTTTGAAAAAATATTTTTTTAAAAAATGGAGGCCAATATAGGCTATGTTTCTACATTTGTTAGAAAGCAAAACTCGCTAATTATTCTTAATGTACAATAATTATATTTAATAAATCACATATTTCAATAATCTTCTTTTTTTAATTATTCAAATCATATTTAAATTGATTGGTCAATTGACATATTAAAAAATGTGTTAAATAAAACATGAAGAGAAATCAATAAATGTTGCTTGAGAAAAGCAAAATAAAGATTTTGTTGGAGTATATAAAAATTTTGACTTCTAGATTTAAAGATACTCTAAAGTACATAAAAGAAATTAATAAATAAAGAGTATCTTGAAATATAACTTATTTTAGATTGGCAGTAATCACGTGGTTTATTTAAATAGGAAATATGTGAACTTCTTGCCTTAAAAAATTTTCCACTGGACTTTAGACAAATATGTAACTTTTATCGATCAATAATGAAACGTTAATTTTGAGGGAAGGTTTTCTAGACTAATATATATTTTTTTCTATTGTCAGAAGACTCAGAATGAGAGTGTCTAAATGAATTAAGAACTCCGATCATCCACCTTGTCTACTTTGACAAGAATGTTTAAATGGTTCAAAATTCGAACAAAAAGGAAGAGAGTGTCTGAATGGATTAGAAATTTTAATCAACTGTCTTATTTGACAAGAATGCCTAGATAGTTTGAAATTAGTGTAAAAATAGGGACGGAGCATTTAGTTGCAATTTGAAGTGAGAATGTTATATTTGTCAAAAAATTCAAAAAGTGGACATTATTTGTTTACAGCCCCAAAAGTAGCTGGGGAAAGAAATTCATCTCTCTTAAATTATCCATAATTTCCTCTAATTATGTGCTAATAATTTTAGCCGCCTAGATAAAAATTAGATTTAATAAGCCCCGTTTGATTCCCTTTTTTTCAAAGTACAATTTTCACTATCTTCATTCCAACCATACATTTTTCAATAAAATAATATTACACTTAATCCAAATATTTTTTCTTCATTTTTAACCACGCATTCTCTATCAATTTACTATTTGAAAATGCATTCATTATACAAAAAAAAAAAAAAAAAATGGGGCTGAAATAGGCCATAAAAGTTGCTGAAATGCACAGTTGAAAATTTGATAAAAAGTTGTAAATCTCAAAAAAAAATTGATTGAAAAAAATAAATATTTAGAAATGAAAGTCAAATAAGGGCTGAACGTGATATCACAATAGCACAAATGAGTTAATGACATTGGACATTATTAAGCATACCTCGGGACCTCTAATTTGTCGAATGGCGTCAAGAAAGTGGCCAGTTAGATAAACGGATGCAGAATTTCTTTGCCTTTTGATCAACTGGTGTGCTTCTTTCACAAATTTTATTGGGTTGTTTAGCTCCTGGGTAGACAATTTGGGAATAACAACCTGTAAGAATGCGAAACGATTACCCCATGGCATTTCTGCATTAGGTTTGATCATCTCATTCACTGACTTATAACCTCCGATAGCTCGAGTGTTAAGTAGTACGAGTGTTGTACATTTGGCTTGACCTGAATCTTCTTCCACTCTTTGCATGTATAACCGCGTGCCGAATATGACTATCCCAGTAATCACGTCATTAATTGTCTGTAAAAGAAATGCAAGCTTTAAAAGGATCTCAAGTATTTGGTCGATTCACCATCATTCTTTGAAAAGCACAACATGAGAGTTGTTCGTATATGAAAAATTATACTTATACACCTCGGGGCGTACACCCCCCCGCCCCCTCACATTGAGGGGGCCCACGCACTTCACGTGGGTGGGGGGGTGGTGTACACCCTTATGACATGTAGCATCTTCTTTGTATATACAGACAGGATGTGGCAGACTGACTTCAAATTTTAACTCGGATAGACTGATTCGTGTAGGACTTATTTTAGGTACATGTTACTCTCAAAACTTTTTCAGGAATCTGGACATTATAGCATTTGATTGACAGATTTAAAAAATAAAAATAAACTTAAAAATTAACATTATCCAGCCCATTCACTAGTACTAATATACACACAATTTAAGAAATTGCAGTATGGCATTTGATTGACAGATTTAAAAAATAAAAATAAACTTAAAAATTAACATTATCCAACCCATTCACTAGTACTAATGTACACACAATTTAAGAAATTGCAGTATATATGTACGTGTATGGATGGACATGCGTCATGTATAATCTAGAGCATGATCTTTTCTTAACTTCTATTTTATTATGATTAAGGCATAAGAAAATTGAATGACAAGAAGAAGAAAACAAGGAAACAAAAAAAAAAAAGAAGAGAAGTCATTAGATTTTACCACTTTAAGCGTGTCCTTGATTTGCTTGAGTTGATCCATGGAAAAAGTAGTAGTAGTTAAAACAATTGGTCGAAACTCCACTCCATCTTCACCTGATCTAATAGGTGATTTATCATCTTTGATCAAACTGCTCTTCAACAGATTCAATCCGAAATCGTATGCTGTGTTAATCAATCCTGAAAAGAACTGGGACATGGGCCTAAAAAAGTCGTGGCTGTTTCGACTAGGCCTCGAGTTAGGCTGGCGTGAAGGGAATGTTAACGGCATAGAAGGATTGTCAAGTCTTTGTAGACAGGAAAGAAGGGCTCCCATTAAAGAATAGCCATCTCCAAGTGAATGGTGAAGTTTGAATATCAAATTCTCAGCTGCATTTCTTGTTGGGTACTTAACTATGTGAATTTCCCACAAAGGTCTATTTTCTGGAAATTGTTCCATTGCAAGTTTTGATAAATATTCATTGAAAACCTCATCATAATAGTCAGTTGACATACCACTTTGAAAAACAGGCACATGTACATGATCATTCAGATTTACCTCCACCCTCTTCCATTTCTTTGCTCCTTTCGACGAAACCTGCTTGAACAAAATCACTTTTTGAGTTTTTGTATATATTATATCCCATTTGATTTAGCTAAAAAAACTGATAAAAAATTTAAATTAAAGCCAACAATTAATTTTAACCGCGCATCTCGTGCGACTCATAAATTTTATCGACTTTTCGATGATACGGTTCATTAACTTTATCAAAATATATTAAAAATTTGATTTTAGTAAAACCAAACAGGTACTGTATATCACTTTTTTGCGACACCTACATTCAAAACCTCTATCATATTTGCACGCTTGTTAGAAAGATTAAATAAGACTCAACGGTATTGAAGGAACAAGAATATATTGAAATTTTGTTTATTATTGTTTGTGCAAACGTGCGCTATATGTTTTTCGTGACTACTAGTTGGATGAATGATAAAATGCACAAAAATATATTGAAATTTTGTTTATTATAGTTTGTGCAAACATGCGCTATATGTTTTTCGTGACTACTGGTTGGATGAATGATAAAATGCATTTTTACATACATTGTCACACGCATGTACTATATACACTTAAGTACAAAAATAGCTTGTAACATGCATGGAAACCTAGTTGACCAGGGTCGTGGGTTGATCAATATCATAAAACTCACCATGATTGAAGTGAAGCGATGATTTATGGGTAAGAATACATCTTTGACGAGTGTCATGATAGTATAAACGTCAATTGGAACTTCTAATTCCAAAACGCATAAAATAGTGAATGATAACACTGAGCTCTTCAAATATTGGGCACTAGGACTCACTGGCTCTAATGCTTCATCTTGCTCAATCTCCATAGTGTTCTTGATCTTCATCCTTCAATTTTTGAAATTGTTGTTCAGTCATTAATAAATAGAGTAGCTTCTGAGTTTGACAAAACCAGCTGCAACGGAGACATAAAAACGTGTAATTAAATTATACAATATACAAGTGTAAAGTACTGCACTTACTCCACTGACTCCAGCAATCAATTGGGGGACAGCTATTCTTGAAATGAACAATCGTAAAAATGTAAAAAGTAGAAATTAAAATTTAAAATAAATCCCCATTTATGCTGTAAGAAATTCAAACGCCCGATCTAGAGTCTTATTGGTGTATACTATTGTATATTTCAAAATAAAGCATCTGGGTTGAAGAATTTTAGGTATATAAAAGGATTTGTTTAATATGAATTATATTTGTTTCCCTATATATCTTTGGTTGATCACGAAACCTATTAAAAAACATTAAGAGTTTCAGCCAAATTTGGTAGTGATAAAAAGTTCATGGAAGCAACTACAAATTTATTAGTATGGTTTATGGTTGAAGAAAAATTTAAATTGTAGTGAGAAAAAATTAAGCATTTTAGAACATTGATCGTATCAAAAAATAATTGAAGATTATCTGTTAGAATTTAAGTGTGACCCGAATTCTTTATTAAAGTAATTGAAGAATTCTAAATGAAGTGCATGTCAAGAGAAATTCAATTTGAAATTATATTGGAGTCATTTGTTAAGTTGAAGTTCTATTTTAAAAACTCGAAAGTTAGAAATTGGTATTAAACTTGAAGAATAGTTCAAAATGGAGAAAAATACTATTGAAAGTTTTCTAGCTGAGACCGACGCTTAGGCGCCAGCCTTTGAGCGCCCAGGCGCCACCTCGATGCTTAGGCGCCCGGGGTGTAGCGCCTAGGCGCTACCTGTATGTTCCGGAATTTTTACGTTTTTTTCTCTCTTTTCGTTTTTTGAATCGATTTTTTAGCATCCTACTTCATCAATAACTCTACTAGAAAGGTTTGGACGTCCCTATATGTTCCCTATAAATGTTAGACTCTTCTATACAATTTCATGATATGAAAAATAAGATTACTAGAAGTATATGATCCATTGTAATTTTGTCTCTTCTCCATTATTTTTGAATCAATAAAATCTCTTAATTCCTTTATCATATTTCTTATCTTTATTATTCTTTTACTAGATCTAATACTTCATTATTTTCCATATAACTTCAACAACTAATTCCGGTGGTTGGTTTCATCAAGTTGTATACAAACAATACATAATTCTTGTATTTTCAACATTGCTAACAGCGATTCGGGAATATTATTATTTCTTTTAACAAGAAATATTTTGGTTGTTTCATAACACTATCAAAAGAAAAAAAGACGTCCATTTGGACCATGATTTGACTCCTCTACAAAATTGTCAAACAAAGCTAACTCGTGGGCTACTTTACCATTAGAACCTGCAATAAAGCTACAAAAGTCACAACTAACGTTTTCCATAACCATTTTGATATCTCGCAAGACATTGCATTTGCCGCGTATGAAAATTCGGGTTGGGAACGCAGAAAAACTTGGAGAGAGTCACATTCGACAACTCGACCTTCCAAGAGTTCAAGGGCCTCCACCTCCTATGCAAGAAACCAACGGCACTGATCTCTTCATCTGTGCCACCACCATTGTCTCTGTCTGATCACAAATCACAGCCCATGCCCCTATCCAACCCACACCTGGCCCAACAGCTACATTAGTGGCTGTCCCCATCCGTGATCTCGGTCCGCACCATTATTATTCATACATATTTATGACAAATTTTAATGTCATAGTCCTAAAACCTATACCGTTAATGTCTGTTTTTAAAATTTATTTCTGTATACTATTTGAAGGAGAAAATTTTATGCATTTTAGAACATAAAATTTATCGGTTTTGTTTTCATTATAGTTTCAGAAAATGATAAGAAATAATTCAAATATAGTTAAACAATTACCATATATCTTGCTTGATTTGTAAATTTGTGAGAAGTGAATGAATTATTAAATTCGGATAAATTTTGAAACTAGTAGGATGTTGAATCACAAATTTATGGGCAACCAATATTGGTTGGTTGTCGACACAATGCATGTTCTGTTTACAATGAATACGTAGTAGGATGTTGACACAATGCATGTATGAGAAACCTTATATTTATGTCAAGATATTCCATATCAAATTGCCAAGAGAATAAGAGCGGAAGCGTACCTTGATTCATTGAGAACTTAAATGGTTGCAAATTCTTGATCTTCTTCTACAATACTATTTCTCTCTGAGAGAAGTCTCGATATTGTTTCTGATAATGGGACGGCCAAGAGAATAAGAATACACGTATGAATTGAGGATCATAATTCTAATATATATTTTCATATATATGTATTTTGACGAATCATAAAATAAAACAAAGAAAACAAGTCTCTACATATATTTAGGCCCCTAATTTATTAGATGCCTAAAGCCCAATAACATTAACGATTACTTCAAATGAGTTTAACCTTAAGATAACCTTTAATACACACTTATTTATATATGAAGGCCCACATACCAAATTATTTTTCAACATGTTCTTGATGTAGGCTTCCCACCTATTTATCTTAAATCACCGTCAATGTGACATTAAATGAATTATTTATAAATTTCTTTGGAGTGATTTTCTCAGGCAATATATATTTGATAAATCCTCAGTGTATGGCAAGAGTGTCCCTTCTAAAGATGTAGTTGGAATCCTAAAGAAGGTGGTTGATAAATATTTGTAGGACATCTTTCTGTATTGAAATAAATGTTATCTATTCATTGAGGATCTATACTATACAAACAGGTTCAATGACACAATAAAAAAATAGGACGGCACGTGTTGACACATTATTTGATAGTTTAAAAAAAATACTCAATCACTTGTTGTCACCGCACCCCCATTACCCGATTTTCTATCAATCACCTTGGCCAAGCAGTATTATTTATTCTTCATCAAGTCCTGGATTCAAGGAATAAATGTCAAGTATTCATTCAGGACTTGTTTGGAAGTTTCGGCATACCAATTATGTGTGTTTTTTATAATACCAATTTTGAACATTTATGAGCGGACCGGTTATGAGTGGTCTTAGCAGTGATTTTTAAAATAGTCTAATCCATGATTTGGAGTTTATTATCCACCGATTCTGAAAGTTTTTTTTTTAAAATAAAATTACATATATATCCCTTAGTAAATTTTGAGTTTATAGTTTCTTGTATGGAATTTTTTACTTATAAGTGAAATTTTACTTATATGTAATTTTTTTTACATATAAGTTAATATTTAACTTTAAAAATTAAATAAAATTAAATATTTACTTAAAATTTTATATTAGTATTTCTTAGTTATATATAAACTTTATAATTATAAGTTAATTTTGTACTTTAAAATAATTTTTACACATAAGCAAATTTTTTACTTATAAGTAACTTTTTATATTTTGTAAGTGATTTTTTGTCTTATTAGTAAGATTTTCATACAAAAATAATTTTTTATTTTACTTACAATTTATTTTTTAATTATTTTTTTGCTTATAAATGATTTTTTAGTTAGTATATTTTAATTTATAAATTAGTATTAAACAAAATATATTTGTTGGAAATAATTATTTTTTAAAGGGCAAAATTAGAAGATAATTTGAGAAACTGTCAAAAATCACCGATTTAATTATTTGAGTGTTTTTTAAATCATCCAAAATCGGTGCCTAAAAAATCTAACAAGTATCGGTTCTTCCAACCCCTCATAAACGGTGTCACCCAAAATCGGTCAAAATAAAACTCCCCAACGTGCCCTAATGTCACAAACTGCTCAATGTTGCTCGCCGCTGTCCGTCCACATATTACCCCAATGCAGCGATGTTGCACTGCAGCGTTGAGCTTTGCACGGCTCATGTCTACACTGCTCCTACAAACAGCGTAATCAATGTTGTATACTATGGGTACATAGTCGCTACGCACCCACTGTGTCCATTGATAGTTTGGGCGTTGCCCCGTATATAGATCGGGAAGTGGCTGCATAGCCTCTGTGCGCGACGCTGTTGACAACAAAGTAGTCATAGCAAGCCACGCACAAAGAGAGAAGGGTGACGTGTCGCCGGATAGGAGAGATGAGTATCACCTTCGCCGATGAGAGAGAAAGGTTGGGGTTGGGTGGGATGGATTAGTTTAATTTTATAATATTATAATTAATATTTAAAATTTTAATTATTATTCGATTTTTGAAAGAAAATCTTGTAACTCTTAATTATGAATTGAGATTTTGAAAATACATAGTCCCTATAATTTTCACATTCTTCTTTTCTCACATGAATATCAGGTATTCCTTTTAACATAATTGTCATTTAAAGATGAAGTCCCAAGTCTTAATAATAATGATAATAATGTTCAACCTAACTATTTCCTCTAATTAGATAATAAAGTATTAAAATAAAGCCTTGAAAAGCATAATTCTTGAATCAATATATTTAAATTTATGAATAAAAAGATGGTTTCGACTTAGACTAATTTTCTTATCCTTTTATTATTTGTACCAATATAAAAAGGTTCCGTAATCATAGCGATGATTATAGAATGTGAGAATAATGGTTTATGCAAACAGTAGATACATTATATAATCTAGACATGAGCCGGAATCAAGTTATATACTTTATCCTCGGAGAGACTACACTTCTTTCTTTTATTTGAATTGCTTTATTGGTTTTTGTTGAAGACCGTCTCCATTATTGGCGATAGAGAGAAGGTTGTAGGAAGGGTGAGAACCCAATGTAGAACTGGTGGAAGATAAAGGCATTGGGGCCTTTATTTCAATTCGTGATTATGTGTTGGGGTGCAGCTATAGCATTCTAGTCACTCATAAGAATGTAATCAGTCGTATAAAAATTTTTTACTTCAATTAATTTCAAATGAATTGGTTAATAAAGCCCGATCTAAAATCTATTTCATCTAGTTATAATCTTGAAGTGGTGCAAAGATCAAGATGAGAGGTCTTGATTCCATTCCTTCCATATCAGAAATATCGTAATTGTATTCATACCACAACTTATGTTCAGGTTGAGGATGGAATATTGTCAAGGACACTTGATGACCCTATTTAATTTTATGACTATTTTATTTTTAAACTTAATGTGTAAATTAACTTCATTAATGATTATAATTTAATTAGTGTATCTTTTTGAAACATATTAGAAAAAGAAAAATCAAATTTAAGTGAAAAAAAAAAAAAACAAACAAACAAAAAATGCAGAGCAAACTAAGAGGGTAGTGGGACGGGCAATCCGCATTCCATATTTCCATGTATTCCCATGAAGGCATTGTGCAATAAAAGGGAAAAAACATTTACGCTGGGCACAACATATGCTGTAAAAATTTAAAATAGAAAAAGACAGCTGGAGAAAATAAAAGGGTGGAGATGGAAAAAATGAGGACAAGAACGGGCAAACAGATGAAGGAAATAAAAAAAACTACCAAAAGTGAGTTGGTGAAGGGGAGAAAAAAAATGAGTAAATCCACATTCATTTCGGATACCTTGGTTAACATTCCATGATCTTGCAAGAAATCTAGCAACTTGTTTGAATAACAGAAAAAGACTGCTGGAGAAAGTAAAAGGGCAGAGATAGAAAAAACGAGGACAAGAACGGGCAAACGGATGAAGGAAATAAAAAAAACTACC
>CAIGRP010124037.1:0-10653 GCA_903798385.1 Fraxinus cuspidata | reverse complement strand
TAATCTGCCTCTTTTATATAGTTAGAATAATCTATATTTAACCAAATTAAGTAACAATCCAATCAATTCTACTTCCAAATATTTGCTTTTGATGGCCCGAATAGGTATAAAAATTACACCTATCAAGTATAGTCGAACATATTTTTAGGTACGAATATCCTATATATCTCCTATGAAGATTAAGTATGCTTAAAAAATAAAAAATACTTTAAGAACGTCCAAATATTACATAGCAATCCCACATACCATAACAATAAATTTCTATCCCCTATTGGAATCTATATTTCTTGTTATTAGAGCTAAAAACGTATTTCATCTCTCAGTATTATTTCAATTCACAATTGATCTTAATATTTTCCAAGACAAGCAAACCATGAAAACAATAATAAAAAATCAGTCATGAATTCATACTTTTAAACCAAACACAAAAATTTGAATTATGGCTTAAAAATGAAAATCACGTCATCGACCTAGCAAATAAAAAATTAGCTACGCATGTTTGAAGAATACAAATAAATTTTAATTGCATTCAAGACCTCAAATCTTTCAAATATATGCAATTTTTTTATTAACCTTTCATTTGTTGCACTCCTGATCTAGAAACTTTCATATTGTGTGCTGCAAAAGGACATATGGATGGAAACCATCCATTTTTTTTAGTTGATCATAAAATTAAGTTTAACCATATTTTTAACAATTTCAAAGAGGACAAAATAGTAATTTATACTTTCCACATTAAACAATTAAAATAATTTAATAAAAATAAAAATATCATCTTCTTCCCCTGCCATATCCCATCCAACCTCACCCTCACACTTTTCCCAAAACCAAAACCACCACCGCCAAACCAACGCCGATGGCAACCTTCGCCGCCCAACCAAATCGCAAAATAAAACAAATTCAAAATCATCAAGAAGTAAAAAAAGGTTTAAGAAAATATACCAATCAGGTCGAGAATTAGCTTAAAAAAATTTGCTCCAACTAAAAAACTAGATCCAGATAACTTCAATCGCAACATGAAATCACCCAATGTCCCAAAATCCTGATGGATCAATCACTAAATCTTTGATTCGTGGCCAAAATGTTCAACAAATTTTCCAAGCCCAACAAAATACGAGTTAAAATTGGGCAACAATTCCTCTTCTTTTGATAGTATTGGTCAGTCTTCTAAAAAATGCGTTAGACGCGAGATGTGGGTAAAACGCCACACTTTGACTGTGAACGCACTGTCAAGTTGATTGCTTAATATGCAACTAAGTGCGCCTTTATTAATTTTTTTATTTTTTCCATTTTTTTAAAAGCCTTGTATGTGATTTAGTTTCAAGTTTCTTTTGAAAATTTTATATTTGATTAATTGTATGAATTATTAAGTAAATATAGTATTTTATAATTTTAGATATTTGGTATGTATTATTTAATTTATTAAATAATTTTTAGAATAATTAAAATTAAAAATATTATTAACTAAAATTTTTGTACGCCTACATCTCGCCTTGTTTCGTAAAACTTGAAGTTTAGCTTCCACGTCTAGCTCAGCCTTAGCTTTTTTAAACATCAGTATTAATATTTGATAATAATCAATAAAAATGGAAAACTCGATTTTATATTGCAATATTATTAATTAATATCGAAATTCCAACATTTTTCTGAATAATGAATCATTACAGGTCTTTCTGCTTTTTGACCATTCAACATCTGATTTCCATATTTTTCTATGTTAATGTTATGAATAATGTCCTGCGTACATGAGATTACTTCACAGGGGCCTTACAAGCCCCTCAAGTATTTTAAAAAAGGACGGGCCCCACAAGTATTTTAAAAAAGGATGGGCCCCACAAGTATTTTAAAACAGGACGGGCCCCACCCCTTTGTGAGGGGCCTTAAAGGCTCCTGTGAAATAATGTCATGTACACAAGGCATTACACGTTATTTTAAAACTCAAATTAAACTAGGGTTGGGTAGCAACTGTTGCGGCCGGTGCTGGGGTGGGTGATGGTAGTTTTGGTTTTGGGATAGGAATAGGGGTTGGGTTGGATGAGGGTAGGGGAAGAAGATGATGTTTTTATTATTATTTAATTATCTAATGTGGTAAATAAAATTACTACTTTGTTTTGTCCTTTTTGAAATAGTTAAAAATATGGTTAAGCTTAATTTTCTGATCAACTAAATGAAAAATGAATGGTTTTCCATCCATAAGTCATTCTGTCATACGCAATTGAAAGATTTGATACCACGAGTGCAAAAAATGAAATGTTAAGGGAAACCTGCTAAAATTTGCAATGTGGCTACAAGAATGTCCGCCTTATAAGACTTAAATTTCACATGCGTAGGGGCTAAAAATATCCTTGAAAATCTCAACTTAATAGCAATTAGTGACGTTCAAATAAGGTTACACTCTGTCTGAGTAGACAAAGATGAATTTTTATTTCTTCTTTTGTTCTCTTGATCGGACAATTACTTCACTCCAAATCGTTCTCTTACGTACTGTCCGCTTTAGGAGTGAATTTTCCCTCTTACCCTTCAATCCTCACGAATTTTTGTCGCATCCCTAAAAATTCGAACACCTGACATCCTCTTAAGAGAAACTTAAGTTGAATTCTGATACTAATTGGACATCTCGGTTATTCTTACTCCTAGGGAGCAACGATAAAAATGTGCATAACTTTTGGTAGGAAAGTTTAAATTGAGATATGTATAATAAGTTGGTCTCTTGAATTAATAAACTTTCCAATGATATATTATTTTCCTTATAGAAATCTTTGCATCAAACTTACCACTCTAGAAATTTATTCACGAGTTCTAATTGTCAAACCCTATATTTTTGTCATTCAGTTCTAACGTCTATTAGCAGTTTTTTAGTGTATAAACAATTATGTAGTGGTAGTTGTAGGCGGCTTGACGATCTGTATTCCAAAGGTTTATCAAGGTGAAGCTTTTGACTTGTATTCTCTAACTTGGGGAAAAGAGAGTACAAGTAACCTAACTTTCGAATTCATCCTAAAGAAGCAAAAATAAACCAAAATCAATAGAAAGTTACCCCAAAGGCCAACAAAAGATTTTTAAATTAAAGATAAGTGTAAATTTGATACTTCGCTTGACAAGTGTGCACACAATAATAAAAAGGTCTACTTTATCTTGTAGGCAGGGTTGTAAATGGATCGGATATGAACCGGATCTGCCTATATCCGATTCGATCCGATCCGATAAGAATAATTATCCAATTCGATCCGATAATCCAACGGATATTTAATTATTAAATCTATATCCATTTTGCTATATTATCAAATATTCAATATGATAATCTGATCCGAAATTAAAGAAATTAGGAAAACAAAATGTTGGAATTAACTTTTTTATTTTTTCCAATTTTATCAACTCTTAAACGGGTTTAATAATTATAAATTTTTCAAATTTTTTATGTTTTGAATTTAATGAATTTTTTATTCTAAATTTATTTATTTTCTCATTTATTTATTTTAGTCATAAACAACATGCTATAAAAATATTTTACCAACTCAATTATTTATAATAAATCGGATCGAATTGTTATCGGATCGGATTGACATATATCCATATTTGATCTATTTAGTTAACGGATTATCGGATTCAGCTTAATCGGGTTATCGGACTAATACCCAAAATCCATCTCTCATTAATTTCATCGGATTCGGATCGGATTCGGATCAAAATACAATCCATTGACAGCCCTACTTGTAGGCATATTTGCATTTCCAAGCGTGTTTATAAAAAAATGTTTACAATTAATAGAATGAAGGTTAGTGATATAATGGAGTTTAGCCTCTATTTGAAAAGAATGTATAAACAGTTTTTTATAAATAAATAAATATAAATAAGTAATAAATAAGTGGACATTACTTGTAGGTCCATTAAAATGTGTGGTTGAATATTAAATTAAAATTTAACCATATATAAATGATGGGTTATTGGTGTAAAACTCCCTTGATTGTCCCTATTGCAGAACATATTCATATTTGTTAAAATATGGGTCATGAGTCGTTCATGTGGGATGACTCGACTCCCAAATTATTAAAGTGAATTGGAGGGATTGATTTGAATAGAACTGGAATTCATAACTTTTCTCAACTCCCACCAACTTCCAAACTTTTACATAACTCTCATAATTTTGTCTTGTACTTAGAAAAGAGAGAAAAAGATAGTAGAAAATAGGTGGAAATTCATGTAGAAAATATCATCAAAATTGAAAGACAATTTTAACCACTATTTTGGCATGAAAACTCACAAAAATTTGCACTTATGTTGTGGCTAATAATCTCATTCCATTGTGATCGGAATTGGGACTATTGTAGTGCAAGAAAATTGTAGATTTGGAGTTTAAGAAAGTAAGGTGATTCAACCATTCAAAAGATCTTGAAATTCATCATTTCAAGTAAGCATCTTGACACGAAATTCATGTTAAAGTATACTATAGATTACTTCATTGGTAACAAAGCCATAAGATTGAATTTCTTGTTGTAATACATGCTTAAATATGTAATCATTACATGATACAATTGGGTTATAAATTTTATATGTAAAGTTTGAAACCTTGTGTGGTACTTAATACATATTTTGATAATTTACTGCTTGCTGTACATTAAAAATTATGAAGTAAGATTAGAATGGTTAGAAAGATATTTTAAGAAGCTTTCCAATGGACTTAAAACAAAGAAGTTGTGAAATTTTGAAATTTGGATGTAAATATGAATTTTTACATGAATATCAGTAAAATTCGAAATTTCATCGCATGATAACTTTTTTTACACTGTGTCATGCTTATCTTTTGGTATGGTTGGATAAATCTCCTCAAGACATTTCTAATGATATAAAGATCATTAATTTGGGCATTGAAATAAAGAAATGATTTCTCGAAATTTGGTTGAAAAATTAAAAATTTTGCATGATGTTTTTGCCGTGTTGACTCTCGAACATATCTATTGATGTCCCTAATGTGGCCTTTTTTAAATCTGACCACATAGATGTACTCAGAACGTCGAAATTAGTCGGGATGACCAATTGAAATTTGTTTCGAGGACGGTGTGAGGGCGCTAACGTGCCCCCATTTTTTTTTTTTTTAATAATTTAAGAAAATTATTGCAGCTTGGTCCAGCAAGTGAGGGTACGACGGTACGTTAGGAACTCGATTTTAATTCTAAAAAAATTGCAAATTGGTCCCTGAATTATTCTTGATTTTCCAGTATAAATAAATTAAATTTTGGATAGTTAAAAAAACTGTATATTTAATACTTGAAATAAAATTGTAAAAAGTATTAAAAATATTTTTGAACTTGAGTAAATTCTAATTTTTTTTTAAATTAATAATATTTATTAAATGATATTTGGTTACTGGGAGTTATTTTTTGAAGTGCGCTCATTCAATTTTTTAAATGAAAAATATTCTAAAAGTATTTAAAATACCACATTTTATATACGTTCATGAGTTGTGTGAATTTTTTATTAGGTTATGTGATCCACTATAACTTGTTTCCAATTTTTTGTGTTTGATCAGATATTATTGGATCTATACACACTTATAACATTCTTAGAGAGAATGTTAGAAAAATAAATGTTATAGAACTTATTAAAAAGTTATGAGTTATTGAAATTAATAAATGAATCTGGAGCATGACTTAATGGAACATGTAAATATTTTTGGGATAAATTTTTTTTTTTTTTTTTTTGTGATAAGCAAAATATAAGAATTCTTATATCACTTTCTATTTGTCGGGATTGTGTTGCAACAGATATTAAAGTGAGGCTAAAAGTCTATATAATAAAACTTAAATTATATGAGTTTTATTCTTCGATTATAATTAGAATTATTTTCTGGAAGATTTAATTTGTGATACAATGATATATGTCACAATTGGATAAACATCCATATTTATGTTTTTATCGCATATTATGGAATTACCTTAATGTGTTACACGATATCTGTTAATTTATGAATTGTTATGAATGCTAAGGTCAGTACAAATGGTGAGATTCTTATTCAAACATATTGATTGTCAGTTGAGTGATAATTTGGTGATGGAAAGGTTTAGAGAAAATCTTACCTATAACTTTATAAATGTTTAGGGCAGTAAAATTAGTGAAAATTCTTACTTGGACCTATTGATTATCGTTGAGTAATAGTTCGGTGATTGAAAGATATAGAGAAAATCTTACCTATAACTATTTTGATTCACCAATTGAATGGAAGTTCTCAAACTGAAAGAATTAATGTAATTCTTGCTTATAACTTATGAAATTTTGTGTTATAAATTTAAGTTTATGATAGTGAAATAATAAGATTGTGGACAGTGATTATGAACATAGTGAACTTTCAATTATGTGCCTAATGTTGAACCGTAGTATACATTAATTTGTGTTGCAAAATTGTATATGTGCATAAATGAGCATTGATTGTGGATAAAAGTGTCTAAAATCTGATAGATCGTGACATCAAAATCTATAGTTGTTGATCTTAATAAAGGTGATAAACTAAATGAGATAACATTTGGCATAATAAGATTTTAAGCGTACTAGAAGAATATAATGATTTAGAGAGCATCAGTCACGTAATAGAAGACCTAATGTGGGTCATACTACTCCAGAAAATAAAGATCATAACTTTATCAAGTATGGAAAAAGATAGATTTTAGTACTTGAGCAGTTGAATTGTTAAGTTCTGTTATAAATGATCATTTTCTCGAATCTGACTGAGTTGAATAGTTAACACAGTATTGACAATTTTTTGTTAGACACAATTTTTTTTTTTTTTAGTAGTAAGTTCAAACTAGTCTTTTTTCAATAGATGTGAACTTTGAAGGTCAATGTAACTTACTAATTGAAATGTCAATTTTCTCTATTGACACTACACATCGTGTGACTTGATGTTGCTAAATCTCGAGGACATGCTTGTGTAGCAATGTTCTAGTTCGCATAAGATTTCGGTTCTTAAATTTTAAATGAGCTAAAATAAATGCGGATAATGAGGAGACTGGAAAAGGGACTGAAAAGAATATATCAGATAAGAGTACGTGAAAGTGGTATTGGTAGAGAACCAATATTATAAAGGTTCAATTGTTTCAACCTTACAGTTTGAATCTCTTAGCTTAAAAGTATTTAGGCTAAAGGATATTGCACTTGAATATATTCCTCTTAATGTTGTTTACATGTCAACACTATACATATTGAATCTTATCTAATATGAATAGTGAATTAAATTTTTAGAAACCCACTTTATATGAGATAAAGAAGTATTTTTAGTCTATTGTCTATGTGTCAACATTATACATATTGGATCTTATCTTGTATGGATAGTGGATTCAAATGTTAGAAACTCACTTTATATGAGATCAAGAAGTATCTTACTCTATTGTCGAGTCTCTGACTTGATACAAAATAGATATATACAAATAATGAATATGGAGTGGAGGTTTATATGACTGGTACATGCAATATACTGTTACAAAGTGGAGAAACTGACCTTCTATTTGATATTAAGAAGTATCAAAAACTCCATTAAACTTGATCTCATTGTTGTTTTTCTAAAAATGGTCTCTAGCTTGAACTTATATGTGGTAGCATTATTTGTACTCACAGTGGTGATGCTTAGTTATGGTTCTGGATATTAGTGCAATTATTTGAGGTTTTGAGTTTTGAAAACAAAGGTGATTCAACAATTCAAAAGATTTTGAAATTCATCATTTCAAGTAAGTATCCTAATCAAAAATTCATGTTAAAGTATGCTGCAAATTACTTCAATATTCTTTCCGATTAAGGAAAATTTTCCTATATAACATTTAAGGTGCGAAAGATTCCATTGCCGACGCATCCCCGTTAATGCTGTTGTTAAATCCACTTAAAATCAGCGCAAAATCCTTTTGGCATTTGCCTCTGTTGACATCGAAAATTGAATGAACAAGATTCAAACCAATTTAAAATGTAAATAAGAATTTTATTGATAATGATTTGCAAATTACAATTGTAACTACAAGTGTTTGCTCTTTTTTCTCAATGAGATATTTGCAATATGAAGTGTTTAGAACTTTTTTCTCTCTCATCCTTCTCCAAAACTCTCATTCTTCCTTTTATAGGGAATGGTTAGTATGCATTCTTCATTTCCTTGTCTTATCAGCTACAGTACCGAGGTGAGAAAGTACATCATGGCACGTTTGGATTGGTTACTGAGCTCGGCCCTGTCAGGTTATTATGAGTTAACATTACATGTGGTTTCCAACAATCAATGAACTAATTAGGGAATGAAGCTAATGCATTTGATTGGTGGAATTGGTGGGCGCTGATGTAAGACTTTCAAAATGTCACTTGTTGATTGACAATTTGTACAATGTGTAAGGAATCTTCAATCATCATGTCCCCTCGAACTTCAACAATAACTAATACGAGTTGATCTCAAACATCCGAGTTTAAATTAGCATGACCTTAATGCATATCAACAACCTCTATTGCAAAATACCTCATATTCTTTCATATTGATGAAAACCACTTAGATGACCTTTAAAGTGCGGAATAAAATATTTTCTTCTTTATTGCTAGTAAGCTCTGTGAAATGTCGAATATACTATTTTTTTTAAATAAAACAAAATAAATAGAAGAAATAAACAAAGAAATAATATCATTTTTTCTAAAACGTACAAATTAGTCCCAAATAACTAATTAAAATATTAAAATTGAAAATAAAAAATATATTTCTCTCCCACCTACTCCACCTTCCTTCCAACACCACCACCAACAAATTACACAACTACTAACCATCAGATTACCTACAAATCCATCAACATGAGAAGTGCTTCATCAAGACTCCTCTCTCACCTCCACAAACCATCCACCAAAACCTCTCCTTATATCCTTTCAGAGACTCCATTAACCACCCACTAAATTGCTATTTTTAATGGTTGAAGTAAATAAACATGTCATCACTTTTGTGAAAAAAATAAAAATGAAGCTAGTGTATGTTTCAAGAACTTCAAGGATTTTGTAGAAGAACTGAAATGGGGTTAAAATAGAAAAGTGGATAAATTTATGAATTTAGTTTTTAGGTTCTTAGTGCAAAAAATGGGTGTAACGAATTCAAGAGATGAAAAATGATGTTATAAGATTATGCAAAGAAAGGAAAAGATTTCTCAAACAAACCATCGATTCAAGATGTGCTTTAGTAGCTGCACACATTTCATATGTTCAATCTCTGAGAAATTTAGGCATTGCTCTTAGCAAATGGGGAGAATTGCAACCACTGTATCAAATATTTCATTTTGTCTAAAACTTGATCCAAATTTTTCATTGTACCACCCACGATACCAAACATTTTAAAAATTCGCATCTGAAATCTAACTGGATGAAAACCATTAGTTTAATTGTTAATTGACTTAAAAAAATGATTTTGACCAAATCAAGGGCAAAATGGTTACTTTAAAATTTTAACTTAAAATAATTTTAAAATTCAATAAAAAATAAAAGACCTACCACTGTTCGCTTATCCACAAACCCACCCCACCCCTGAAAATCAGCCACCACCACCACCGCCCAATGACAGGACCATCGCCAGCGACCGTCGGCACCACTGTTGCTCGAAAAACGTCCAATCTTCAAACTATAGATCTGTCCAAGGAAGATTGCCCACATCTTAGGTACCGGACTTGCTACAAAAGTCGAGGATTTTAGTGCCAAACCCACGTCAAGACTCAAGAGTACTTGGGTTCTGGCAACTAAAAGGTCCGAGAAGCGACTTTACCGTGGGTTTACTGTAATTACTAATATAGTCGAATACATAGAAAAATTTTCTATTTGATCCAGCAATTCTTATGGAGTGGCGGAACACCCTCGTGCAGTAGCGTCGTTATAGAAGTGTCGCATTTTCCTCCTGTTCATCCTTCTTGTCGGAGTTAGATCCAGCAATTTCGCCATATTTCTAGCAATTCCGATTGTGAAGGAGAAACCCATCTGTTCAATATTCGCTCAATTAAATTATTTATTACATGGGCTTTTTACTGTGCAATATCCGTTCAATTAAATTGTTGTTACTTGGGCTTTTCTTGATTTTTTGGTTGGATTACTCTAGTTTGATTTTGACGAATGTTGGTATTGCTTGATGCGTGTACGTGACAAGAGATTTTGTGTATTTTGAGTTTGAAATTTAATAATTTTAGGCATGGTTTATCTCTGTGCGTTTATTTCTTTGTATGTTGATATGTCCATTGCCATTGTCACGCCAAAATTTCCAATAGCTATGTGTTTATCTGTGTATGTTGAACAGTTGCTGCCATTGCCAAAGTTTCCACAGTCGATTTTAGCAAGCACGTTTTACTTTCTGAAGGATTAGTTCGTTGTGGTGGTGGTGCGGCATTGGGTGGTGGCTGTGGCCGTGGCCGCAATCAGGGGCGGACATGGAACTTTAAGTTAGGGGGGCACAATCGAACTTGAAAAGAAGTTCGAAGAAATTTTACAATAAAAAATTTACGTCCCAAAAAATCATGTTCCATGTAATTTTACATTCGAAAATTTACATGGGATATGACTTTTTCGGATGTAAAATTTTGAAAACTTTTGATGTCATATTTTATCTAAAATTTCATAATAAAATGATGAAAATTACATTGAGAAATTTGTATCCAAAAATAATAAATGTTAATG
>CAIGRP010124034.1:0-10982 GCA_903798385.1 Fraxinus cuspidata | reverse complement strand
ACCCAAATTAATTGCAATGACCCATATCATTAAATAACACATTTAATTATTTCTCACCCAATTCAATCAATTAATATAAATTAGTTCCAATAGACAGAACCTATGTGTAAAAGAATAACATTTTTTTATGTAAATTAACATATCTACATATTTGCAAGGACAATGAGGAAGAAGTACGTGATGGAAAGACCTAACTACTAAAGTATTCATCGAGGACAAATTCTACCCTATGAAATATCGATGAGGATGCAATATAAGTGATAATAAGTACGATTGACAAGTAAGTTCACTTTCAAGATGAAAAAATTCACAGTTTTAAAATACAAGAAAATAGTATAATGATGTTGAACTCCATAGCCAACAACATTGAATGAAAACCTTCAATTTCCTCTTCTACTCTCATTTTTCTTGAAATTCCATTAGTTTATCGTTACATTCCAATATTTAAAGTGATTTTGTCCGCATCATTGTCTTCCAGCCAAGAAAATTTAAAATCACCTTCCTACTCGTCAAGTGGGGACGAGAGCAAATCCAAAAATGATAGGGGAGGGGGTCTACCGATCCATCAGAGGTCGACCACGCTGGGCTCGACCAACAAATCGGATGTTGATCAACTAGCATGGACGCTAGTTGATCGATCATCCAAGTTCATTGGGGGGGGTCGACCGATCCCTGAGCGTGGCTGATCAACCCCCTCGAGATGTCAATAATCCAAATAATTTTTGCTATCCTTTTATTTGTGTTTCATGTTTCCCCAAAAATCACATCGATTCCTTCAAATCCCCAAATTACAACTTTGAAATTGGACGAGACCCGATGGGTCAGGTGGTAATTCTTGAAATCCCAAAGGGACCCAGCTCTTATAAATGTCCAACCAGATTGGATCAATTGCTTGATAGGCATGCTTGCATTGACGATTATATATATAGAGCCCTAAGCTCAAAGAAGAGCTTCCCGGATCAGATCCTCGCTAGATTGCTATGTATAAAGATTGTTTTGATGGATGTTTAAGATTTTCTCTTCCTTCTTTCTTTGTCTCAATCTTCAACGAATTTTATCTTATCCCAAATCACATAAATCTCAATCCGTGGAGGAAAATCTCTATATCTCGTATCTTTGTCTTAGGGAAAAGATTGTGCCCTCCATCAACCTATTCAGGTGTGTGTTTGAAGTACACAACCTACCCCAGTAGAATACATATGTCTACTTTACTACTAGGGTTTCTCTTTATATTCCTTAAGTATAGAAATTTCAATAGTGGGTGAAAATCTCACTTCTTCTTCATTCTACCTTCTAAAGGCCAATTTCTGTTCAACACTTATTGGAGACTCCCCCAAATTCACTTTTTCAATATTTATGTTGAGTCTACTTCTCTTTTAAATTTTCAAATACAACATTTGACTTGCCTACCACCTCTTGCACACTTCTTATCTCAAGTTTTAACAATGTGGAAGATGTTGATATTAGGGATAGACCGACCTATTAACATGCTCTTATTTATTACCTTAATTTCTGTACCTGTATGTATCTTCACTTATTATTCTTGGTGTCTGATAGTCTTTACTGTTTGTATAAAGGTATAGACTTCAACTTGGAGGGAGTTTTGAGCTCACAGTCTAAGCCTGAGTCGGAGAGCGATGAAAAGTTGTCTCTTTTCCCCTTAAAAAAGAGAAAAGCTATGGGCAAAGAAAAGGGAATATTCATTGACATAAGATTTTTAGACCATTGAATGAGCTCATGAGAGCCGTCCCGCCACCCAAAGTTAGTAAGGACGGCTTGAGTCATGACGATGTTAGGCTTGGAAGTGAAGTTTCTCCACTTTCAGATCTTAGATTTTCTCTTACTCGAGGTGAGCGGGAAGTCGATATGGTTGAAGCTTTCATCATGCCTGATTATTTTAGAACTTTGGCTAGGCACAAAGTGGTTGATGTGGAGAGGGTCTTGGTAATCTATAATAGAAGGGTATTTTTCTTGCTCTGCTTCTTCTTTTTTGTTTATGTTCTTATCTCTCAGTTTGCCTCACATTATTTATACTTTTAAATTTTTACCTACTGGGTTTTGACCATGCAAGCTTCACTTGTTGGGATGAGTAGTCTTCTATCAACGAAGTTGAAAGCTCTCGAAGAAGACAAGAACAAATAAGCAAGCCACTAACAAAAGAATACTTAGCCTTGAAGAATTCTCTCGACGCTAGGAAGCTCACAATAATGAGATGAAGTCCCAAATGAATGAATAGGAGTCCCGAGTTAGTGAGTAGGAAAAATAGATTGTCAACTTGCACTCATCTTTAACTCGTGCTCAAGTTGATGCCAAGGAGCGATAGAAGGCTTCCTCGAAGTATGCTAGGGATATAAATACGTACGGGGTAAAAACGATGGCATTCTCTGCTGCTCTTAGTAAGGAGTGGGTGGCTACTAAGTATCTATCTATCAATCCTTCCGACTACGACTGATTTTTGATGCAGCATAGAGAGAAGGGAAAAGAAGCTAAGCAAACTAAGACAATTTGTTTACACAAGCGCACCACGAAGAGAAGGTAAATGGACCTCGTACCCAAAGTAGTTTAGTTTTTTATTATTCATTCGCATTTTTTCATTGTCATTTCTTTTTGTCATTCAACTACTTAGTAGTTTTTCTTGGTCTAAGATCTAGACAAGATATCATATTTTGCATCTATTGTGGTTAATTTCTTTTTCAAAAAATGATTCTTGATTTACTTGTGTTCGATTTTTTTCCTATTTTTTATTTGGCTAGACGAGCCAACATATAAAAACTACCCATCAAAATGTATAGACGTTAGGCCATCTATTCACGCTCAACTCTTCTTACTTGATAGCATAGTAGTCAATGGGTGTAGTGGCTGAGGAGCGCACAATCAACCACAGAGCGATCAGCCTTCGACCGTTATGTGGTCGACAGGTGCAAGGTGGTCACTTTGTGATCAATGTGCATGCCATGACTGCTAACCAATTTTTTTGGTTTTGTTTCTCACCACTAGATAGTAGAGTGATTTCGAGTTAGCCATTTTTTTGGTTTTCTTGCTTATCGCTATACCGTAGAGTGATTTTGAAATAACCTATTTTTTGGTTTTGTTGTTCACTGCTAGGTCGTAGAGCAATTTTGAGTTAACCACTTTTTGATTTTGTTGCTCACTGCTAGACCGTAGAGTGATTTCGAGCTAATTTTGGTTTTGTTGCTTACCACTAGATCGTAGAGAGATTTCAAGCTAACCAATTTTTGGTTTTGTTAATCATTGCTAGAGCGTAGAGCAATTTCGAGCTAAGCAATTTTTTGGTATTGTGACTCTCCATTTAGACCTTCAGACGATTTTGATGTATTGAACGAAGTTTTGAGCCACGATTCATCCAAAAAATCTCAAGGGTTGTAGATCAAGTCCATGCATTTAACAGGTAGGTACACCGGGACGTCCCAGTAAGGTCGGTCCTTCTTTAGCACCCTCACCGTCTGTCCCTGTGTAAACTTTTCATTGAACAATGCTAATATTTACAAGGGGCTAAAACTAATAGCTGGCATTACATTAGAAAAACCGATAAACTTCCTAGTAACTATATTTACAAGAAGAATAGAAAGATAACCAAATTAAATAATTTTCTAAACTCACCATTAGGATGCTCACGACCTAACTCCTTGGAGGCTCTAAACCCAACAATCATGACTGGTGGAGAGTCCTTAGCTTTTATGCTATAAACATTGCACTTTCTCAAAGCTTGTTGATTTCCCCTTACACATCCAGCCTCTCGACTGGTTGGGAATTTCATTACTTTGTGGTAAGTTGATGGGACAGCTTCGGCAGCGTTTAATAGTGGTCGACCATAGATTGCATTGTATGTCATGGGGGTTTTGAAAAATAAAAAGTTATTCAGGATTACCACACACGTTGGGTAAGTGTCTAGCATAACCAGAAGCTCTATGATTCCCTATGGTATCATAGTCGCCCCTTCCAAAATCTTGTAGATGAGTGGTTAAAGTTTTCAATTTTTATAGAGATTTCTTCAAACCCAAAAATGTCTCCCATATGAAAACATTCGTTGCGTTGTCGTCGGGGCCTTGCTACACCGATCAAGTCATCCTCATCAAAAGTGATGCTATGATCGAATCTTTCCTTCTTCTGAATAGAGCATACCACAACAAAGCGTGCATAGCTCTTTCTTCCTAAATTTGAGTCTCTGCCTACAGCTATCCTACCAATGATCACATTTATCACTCATCATCAAATTTTTCCTTGCTTCCGTCATTTTTTACATACTTAGTCAAGCACCCCCGTCTAAGATTGCGCTCAATATTCTCCTTCAAGTATATGCAATTTTCAATGTTATGTCCATGGTCTTTATGCAAATTGTAATACTTACTTTTATCTCTTTTACTAGCTGACGCGACTGGTTTTGGCCATCGAGCTATTTCATTCTTTTATCTCATTCAGCAACTTAGCACAAGGGATATTTAAGAGTGAAGGCCTTAATCTCTTCTCGCCTTTGCCTAGTCGATCGGTCCTGCGCATACCCTTTGCTCATGTTCTCATTTTCCCGCCCTTCTCAAAGGTTTTTGGTAACCCTCTTCGCTTCCTTTGTAGCTACATACTTGTATCCTTTCTTCAATTAGCCATACATCGATTCTGGAGAATTTTTTTGGAGTGACATCTTAAATGCTCGATTTCACATCCCGTTCATCAATGCAGTAACCACGGTAGACATTTGAAGGTCATTTTATGCCAAGTACAGCCCGACTAAATCTGGTTAAGTAATCTTGCAATGACTCATCTTTCTCTTGGACAACCTACGTCAAACCGATGGCAATCTTTCTCTTTCTCTTGCTATTCAAGAAATAGGCCATAAAGTTCCTGGAGAGCTCGTCAAAGGTTCTGATAGACTAAGGTACCAAAGTTGCTGCCCAATCTCTAGTATCTCTCCTTAATGTTAGTAGAAAGGATCGACACATCACAATATCTAGGTCTGCATATAGTCTTATTAAATCAACGAATGCCCGTGGGTGGTCAAGTGGGTTTGTGACTCCGTCATATACCTCTATCATTGGTTGTTTTAAGGCCTTTTGTAGAGGGATTGCCATGATCTCGGGTGGAAAGGGGTCTTCTTTAACCATCTGCCTATGTTGATCATTTCTTTTGGACAACACATCGTCTATCTTCTGGCTTATCATTTCTTCTATTTTACGTTCCAAGTCTACCATAGGACTTGGAACTTGTAGATTCGTGACTTCATGAGCCTCCAAGTTCACTATTGCGGCTAAATAACTATTGGGACAACCACTTGTGCCACTCTAGGCAGTTGTTCGCACATACCTCCTACAGGTTTTTGGGTGGGACGATCGATCTTTGAGTTTGGCTTTGCAAGAGACTCATCATAGCTGCCAGTTAAGTCTGTAGAATGCTAAATTGACTCTGCGTAACATATGCGACAACAGGTCTTGACCCTTGGCGACAGATTCCAACTTCGTCGTATTTTTGACCAAGCTCGTACCACTCCTACTTTCTTGACATAGCTTTTATGTTTAGTGGATTCCTACAAAAGGTGCCAATGAAATAATATGGCGACGACCTTCAAACTTAGCGGAGCAAGGCAGCCTATGTTATTTCATGAATAAATAAACACCTGCAGATTAGGGCTTTCTCCCCCATTGTACCTCCGGCGTGAGAATTAGTGGAAGGATTTCGAATATAATGACTTAATAAAAAAGAGAGGATGCCAAAAAGATGTATTTTGAAAAAGGAGGATCCTTTTACCTGACACACATTGGGAGTATTTATAGGCATTCATCACTATATAACCGCTAGGTGATATTTGTGCACATGTCCAGTGAAACCGTTCGCTCACCAGACAATTTTTACCCATGTATTTAGTGGTTAACTTCCATCAACTAAGGTGTTGAAAGTGATCCGTGACAACTGTGAAGCGATTTTCAAATCGATCTGTCGTAGTGCTAATGAGGCTGTCATATCAATAGACGAACTGGCATAGCGCGGTAGACGAGCTAGCCTAGTGGAAGTCACCTAGCATAGCAAAAGTCACATTCACTTGGTTGGCCATCGTAATTCACTATTTATATCATATAGCATCACATATGATGCGACTAACTTTGCTTTAAATTTGAGATTGAGACGTGTTTATGATTCTAAATATAACATTGAGATGACCAAATTATTTTGCATTACTATACAAGAGCATTGGTCTATTTGAGATTGAAACGATCTAGTTCAGCAAAAGATCAGTCTAATTGAAATTATAATGATTGATCAATGATATTTAGTAAGTAGGTTACATCATAAAGTTTATACGTTCCAAACTAAATTTGAAATCCTTTTTTGTGTTTTATGAGGTATTCGTATATTTACTAAAATTATTTTTATAAAATTTCAGATACGTGATTGCTAGGATATGAATTTAGTCGATGCAATACAATATGGTGGTTATAATTCGTAGGACCAGTAAATCCTATTTAAACTTGAGCAAATTATTATACGTTTTCTTATGTTGCAATTTGCAGATTTCACAACATGTTTTTTAATGAGTATTTCATTAAAATCTAAGGTTCTATTTTTATTGCGTTGTAGCATGCTTTATATCTTGTTACGACATGATATGTAGATGGCTATATTATGTTTTAAAAGACATGTTAGTTTCTGCTTTACAATAAGAGTTTTACATGTTACAACATCCGGCCTTTAATACTTAAATTTTTTGCTCTTATATTCAATTCTGTATTTCAACATAATATTTCAGTGTTGAAACTTGTTGTAAAATTGAATAATTATATGTAAAAATATGTTTAATTATATATTGCAAATTTGTAACCTTTTACAACATGTTATAACTTACATATGTAGTTAGTAGGTTTTTCAAGGTAATGTCATGGTCAAGGGTTAATTGTCTGATTGAGAACTTTAAGTAAGGTTTTCACGTGGTCACTGAATTTCAAAAGTTTTCTCTTTAGTCACTAAACTTTACAAATGTAATCTTAACCATCATTAAGAAATTCAAAAGTTTTCCCGTTGGTCTCTGAACTTTACAAAATGTAATCTCATTTGTCACTCAGTGACAAATGAGGATACTTTTGTAAAGTGAATAACGAGGAAATTTTTGAAGTTTAGTGACCCTCTAAAAATCTTACGCAAAGTTCAATGACCAATCGATTAACCAATCTTTATGTTTTTTTAAATTGTTTTCTTTCCTTTTTTTTTTTTTTTTGTACTCCTATCCTCAAAATTTGACTCTCTAGTATCGCCAAATTAAATTTAGAAAAAAATAATAATAATAATAGCCTTTTATTATAAGGATAACCGACAAAATTGTTTGCTCACCTATCTTAGATCAAAGAGGCAATAGAGGACAATTCTATGAGCCGTTTCAGTTTCAGATTCGATCATCTTTTTATCAGGACACACTTGAATAAAAATAAAAATCTACTACATTTTTAGTTGAAGATGTATATGAATTTGAAAGTTGAATACTATGAAGTGATTAATACTGAAATGGTTCTCTTCCAAAATAATTGATTGTATGGATCACCGTTATCTCTTTGATCTTAAAGTTGTTAGTAGATTACCTTGTAGATTACCCTTAGGATAAATGTTATTCTTTTTTCTAAGTTTGACGATGCTAGAAAGAGTAAAATTGCAGGTAGGAGTGCTGAAAAAATAAAAAATAATAAAAAAAGATTGATAAATTACCCGATTGGTCACTAAACTTTGTATAAGGTTTTGAAAGGGTAGCCGAGCTTTACAAATATAATCACATCAATCACTAAGAATTTCAAAAATTTCTTGTTAGTCACTAATTTTTGTAAAATGTAATATCACCCATCACTAAGTGAGTCGCCTCATCGCATCGGTTGGTCATATGTGTACAAGTTGGGTGCTTCGCCCCGGCACTTCGGAGTTCGGCAAGTGGGGGTGACGTGGAGTTTGGGCTTTGGTTTGCTTAGCTGTCTGCCACGTTGGCAGATCTTATGGAGCCTCATTATGAGAAGTGTAACACAACTTATATTCAGATACTGAATTCTGCTCGTAGATAATTGCTTCTTGTGAAAAAACATAAGTCATTCTTGTGTAGCACATCTGGGTCCTCCCTCACATTTCGCATTAAAAATGGGGAATGCTAACACTCGCAGGAATCTCCAGATAAAATAATTCGATCACCATTAGCTAATTCTTGATGATCATTCCCCACTCAGAACTTAGCATTTATTTGGATTTTTGTTTATGTTTTAAGTGTGTGCATAGCTGAGGGAGGGAAGGAATTTCTTCCCTTTGTCACTTCTGAAAGACAAAAAAAAGTAACGAAGTGACTAAAAATATTGTGCTAAAATGAGAATGGATAGGCACGCCGCGCGGGCATCTGAATGGAAGGCAGTTAAGAGTTGCAAAAGGAAGGAATGGTATCTCAAATACATTTGTCATCACATTAAATTTCCCATTTATGAAAACTACCAAACAAAAATACAAACACTGCTTTTCTATATATTTATTTAGTTGGATTGTAGTACAAAGGTATCTTGTTCATGCTTTAAGAACTCTAAAAAGAAGCATTTCAATCTGCCGCACCTCTCTTTTTATTTGCAATGTACTGACAGTTCTGTTTCTTTATTCTCTAGTTTTTTCTATACCTTTTTTAAACCTTTCGATGCTCTTTAGCTTAATTCATTTTAAAAGATTATGGGTGATTATATTCACACCATGTTTTTATTTTTTTATGAATAGACCCCATTTTAATTACATTAAAGGTCATTAATATTTATTCTTTATTACGCTTATATTCTTAATTCTTTACCATTCTTACTTTAACATTTCATCATAAAATCTTGTCATTAATCATGATTTTCGTTCAAAAACAATGTTAACGTGCTTTAAAATGAAGGTCGAATATTTAATCTTTTTTTTTTTTTGTATTACTATTTAGAAATATAATGGAGAGTCTTTTTATTCTATAGAAAGAAAATTTTGGAGAGAAATCATAATCAGACACAATTTATGTTATTTTGAAAATAAGTATGCAATGGAAAAAAATTGAGACATAATTGTGATAATATATAAATGTTATGAACTTTTCATGTAATTAAAGTACATTCTAATTATTAAAAATTATGTTATGAATTTATTTAACAATGATTAATCTTACTGAAAAGATCAATGTGAAATTTTACACTTAAAACTTTCCTGTATAATTAATTAATTCTTGAAATGGATTGAAGTGGAATAATACTATAAAAAATTCACCAAAAATTCTTGGCAAAATCATAAAGCGTCATTGGAGGATGAACCATAGGATATCCATTTACCAAATAGATAATTTAAGGCGTCATCAAATCATTATCAATTGGTCAAATGTTAATTAAGCCAACCAACCCCTTTAAGAATTTCAATTGAATCAACCACTCCACCATTGTACTTGCATATAATCTTCCTCATAATGATTAAACCCAAATTATAGTGCACCCATTCAGCACGACAATGCATGCTGTTGTGTAATACACTACAAAACCCAAATCAGTGAAACCTATGGTTCATATGGCCGAGGATCATAAAATGTATATCTTGTCTATCCATGTTATTGAAGATGAGATATAATTTAATTTTTGGCACCTTTCTTTGTGTAATTCAGATTTATTTTAGTTAAAAACCTCATATGTTAGTGACAAGAATTACGTTGTGATAATTCATTTATGAAAATTATAGACGTGTTAGACATTTAATGAAAAATTCAACTTGTCGTTGAAGGTGTTGGTTAGAGGTATCAAATCAGCCCACGACTGACCCATAAAAAGCACGAGCCAGCTCGTGATAGGCCCCGTGTGCTGAAGCAGCCTGCAAAGCAGTCAGCTATAATTTAGAAAGAAAAAAAAAATTCAGGTTGAGCTTTGGCTTGAGTAGGCCGGGCTCGAGCCAAAAAAGCTCGGTGGCTCGTTTACATCACTAGTGTTGGTTGATGATACGAGTTAAATAAATAAATTTTCCAAATATCTGAAAACTTTTAACTTTTAGTCTGGAGCATAGACTTCAAGAATATGAATACATGAAAATTGTATACTAGTCAAGCTTTTGTTGTAAAAAATGTGATTATCGTATTGAATATGTAATCTATATAACAAATTTATTCCCTGTTTAATAGTTTCATCAAAATCATTTTTCATGACTTTATTGAAAGTGTCGAATTTTGTTTGACACCTCAAGTGTCTTCCGTCATACATCTCTTTCCTTCGATCTAGACCAATTTTAAAACTAGAACTCTGCCTTTCCTATTAAGGAATGAGAAAGAATGCTTTGCTCCTAAGGTTCGTCTATACCAGGTCAAAACCTCGCTTTACATAGATTGGATAAAGTTTCGACATGATCATGTTTCGCTCACATCCAAGGGCTGACGCAGCACCTGGCTAGCCCCCGCGGCCGCCCATGCTGGGTCCGCCAGGTTCACTGCTTCAGTGACTAGCCAGCAGCGACAACCGGAGAAAATGGAGAAGAAACGGGCGGAGGGGAAGCTGGGAAGCTAGCTGCAGGCCTGCATTCTATAATCCAACAGCCAGGGGCCCAGGTGTTGGGCCGTTCTCTGGGCCGTATTTTAAAAAAAAAGCCCAAACAAAAATTGAAAGGGCCTAACCCAATCAATAACACCTCCCTCCCACAGCCCGGCCATTGGACCATTACCAATTTACCAGCAAAAATTGAAATCAGAGGGAGGCGACTGGCGACGACTGGTGAGTGGCGAGACCGCGAGGAGAGCGTAGAGAGGCGACTGAGCCACTGAGGAAGAGGAACGCAGCTGGCAGCTGCTGTCTGCGACTGGAGACTGGAGAGTGGAGCCTGGACTGGACGGCTGGACCAGAGGCTGGAGAGTAGAGGCTGGAGGTTCTGCCGAATCTGCCGAGTCAGCCCGACTGCCGACAGCCTGGAGTGGAGGATCTGCTGAGTGACTGAGTCTGTCGCGGACTCGCGGTAGCCGGTAAGCGCCGGTTTCA
>CAIGRP010124033.1:0-18581 GCA_903798385.1 Fraxinus cuspidata | reverse complement strand
TCGCTTCATTTACTGCATTTATTTTTGTTTATTTTTTTTATTCATTTTATTTCCTGTATTCTTTCGATTGAGTTAGTCGTATTTTTCGACAACAGTTTCAACGATGAGATTCGATATCCACTTGCATTTTCCTTCGCTTGTTCCCAGATTTTATATGTTTAGTGACACAGAGATGACTCTTGAATCAGCAACACATGGATGCATAATCTTCTGAATTGGCAGAGAACTATGATCTTACAAGGAGTGATCGACTGAGAACCATGATCTTGGTTATAACGGTTTCCCTCCACTAACAGTGACATGATCATAACCACTCTTTGCCATGTCATCTCGACGAGATCTCTATATATAGGAAGTTCAACACAGTATAAAAGGTAACTTTTTACTTTTTTACATCTTTTCATATTATGAAAGTCCTTATTTCCTTCATATTTTCTCCCAATGAACATTAACTTTCTCTCATCCCGGAAGGCAACCAGGGCAAGGTTCCCAACCCCTTCTTTGTGCAGGTTAGCTAATCGAGTTTTCACCGTTACTTGGACATACATAATCGACCGTCACAAGTATTAATGTCATAAAATTTGACAAAATGTTTACAACAGTTATAAACTTTGTGCTCTAACGTTATCAAATTGGACTGAACCGTTGGTTCTTAATCTTTGCACTGTTGCTAATGTTAGATATATGGTTGACTTATACTAGCTACATATATAGATATAATTCTGAAGTATTCGAACTATGTGATTTTTACATATTAAATTACAACGAAGAAAGGTGCATTTTTTGTACATAGATATTTTTGAGAGCCGCTAATTGCAAAGCAATGTTTAAGAATCCGTTTACCTTCCTTACCTAACTTATTGAACACTATAGTGAATATCACACTACACAGTTTTTGGGAGGAAAGAGGACAAGTCCTTCTCCTTTACATCCTCAAAATGCATATCTAACACATTGACAAATTCTACGGCTTGAATCTTTAATAGTTCTCATGTCATTCCTATGTTTACTATTTAGACAGAATACTGTCACCCTACCCACTAAGAAGTGGAAAGAAACTATATAAATGGAAGAAAATGTGAAATATAAGGAAGAAATAGACGTAGAAATAGAAACAGCTTCCATCGTGCAATGAGTTGTTAGTGAGAAATGCTTCAAACGATGTTCATATAAATATTTATGACAGAAAACTTGATAAAAATTTTCCAACAACTATAAACTTGTTGCTAGTGTTATCGAAATAGGATTGGATTGAACTGACTACTGAGTAGTTCATTAAAAAAGATGGAAACTTGTATTGTTATAAACCAAAAATTGTAAATATGAAAACCCGTTGAAATCACCTAAGAATCATTTGAAGCCATAAATTTAATTTATTTATTTACTTTTTTACGACTTGTTCGCCTTGGGAGTGGTTCAGCCAATGGATGTTCGCCCAACTAGGTCGAGATAAATCTGAGTATTTGAACCCCCTCTCTCCCCGCAAACCTTTCGCTTTTTCCAAATCAATATTCGAAGCAACGGAAAAAATTCTTTCTTTTCGCTATTGAAGATACGATTTTTACATATTATCTATATAGTACGTCTTGAATATAAATGAGAATAATATTTTCCAAGTCAAAATTATCAAAATCTAGCCCAGTTCAAATATTTGTTAGAAAAAAAGTTCTTACCATTTATAAAGAAAAAAAACCTAAAATCTCCAAGAAAAATTTTGATATCGAAGCAAACATACAATTATTTTATCATTGGCGGAGCCAAAAGGGTGCAACTTTTGGTCTTTTGGTCCTCAACTAGAAAAAGAGTGCTCAAAGTTCTCTTCCTTTGTGCCATTTCATTAGCTTCATCATTATTTGTGATGATAAACACAAATAACCACCACCCTTTCAATATCAAGATTCTGTTGCATAAATCATTGCCACCATTAATAATTTTGCTTAACCCAAACTTTTGCTAAAATGTTAACTTACCCCCTCATTTTGAAAATTTACAAGATTTGTGGTTACACACATACAATCCCAAACGAGATTTTTTTTTTTATTAACTCGTATTTTGTAACTATTGTGTACTAGTGGTAGGAGGGTCAAAATGAAATGAATTATCCAGTGTGCCTTGATATGGCGACCGCATGCAGTTAGATCTAAAAGCTTGATGTTTTCTTATATTTTGTTGCTATCTTTCTTGAAAAACTAAAAAGTAAGGTAAAAAGTAAGATGGATGGAAGCCGGACTAATTACTCCCCCTATCCCCTAGCAATAAATCACATTTACTACATAAGCTAATTTCTAGATCTAGCTAGAGCAATTCTCTATATCGTCGATAGTTCATATAGAATTAGTGTGAAATTTTCATTTTAGTTGTCATTGTTGCCCACCCTTTTTTCCACTCAAACCATTGTGCATTTTTTCCGTAATTTGTTTGATAATTCAAGAAGAAAACGACACTTTTTGGGCAACAAATTGAGATATGTAAGTAATTTAAATAACTTTCATTTTCTCCAATTTTAAGTACGCATAATGTTCAAAAACAAGTATACAAAGTTGTTGGGTTTTGATACCGGGCTATGATGTAAACATTGAAATATAATTTCATAGACCGAGGATAATAGTGAATTAATTATCAACAACCAAATCCAAATGTTCTACCCGAAAACAATGTGACCGGTTGAAAGTAGCTTAAGAAATTAATGTTACTCACAACTCATATGTATTATCTCTTGGATGGCTTTGAATTTTGACTCATTTAACTCTTTATTGGTCCAACTAAAGCCTAATCAACCCTATATATATGTTGTTTCTACCCTAGCCGTAATTGTGAGATTCATGTGTGAAAAAGAGAGAAAATCATGTGCCCTTAGAGAAAGAAAATCCGTCTACCTTTGTGTTCCAAAATTGGTGATTAACTTTGTGTTTGTGGTTATCTTCTTGTGCCTTTTTCATTTTTCTCTCGTGCATTTATGGCTTACAAATTAACATCATAATCTTGTCCTTTGTGAGTGAGATTGGGAAGCAACTGAGGTGAATATATTGATTGTGGGTTGGAGTCGTTTGTATTGATTGTTTGGTAGAAAAGGTAACGTAAAACTGAGCTCAGAAAGCGCCGTTTGACGATTCTTGGAGCGAGCTTCCGTGACAATTGGTATCCGAGCTTTAAGGTGATGGATTTGGCTCCAAAATTTGACCAGAAACCGATATGAAAACAGTCAAAAACGAATACACAGAATGTATCCAATTTTCTTCAAGTCTATTGGACCTGCAAATCATTTTTTCGGCCAAACCAGAAGGAACTTGGTGAAATGGAGATCATCGGCGTTACGTGCAGGTGGAGATGCTCCTGGGTGGCCGCACATGTGGGGCTCCGGTGACCATACGTGAGGGCGCTAGCACTGATTTCGACAATGGTGTTTGAAGACAAATTGCTCTTGGAGGTGTGGTGGACCATGTGGTGGTGTTCAATTTCTGTTTTGGACAAAATTGTGGTTCTAGATAATTTTGCCCCTTGCGCGTTCGGGTTCTTTTTTGCTTGATTGGTTGATGTAGTTGCAAGAGACTTTTAGGGTGAATAGTGGTGATCCTAAAGTGACAAATTTGCATCTCTCATTATTTACGGACTCGGATTGGCCCCCTTTGGTATATGGCTTATCCCAATTTGAATTTCAATATTAACGCGTCATCGTCTCGGATGACTTTAGGATTTGGGTTACCGTGTGGGGTAACCATTGCTTGTGCTAGAAATTTAGGAATTATTTTGCTCTGTCTGAAGTGTTAAATTTGATTGGAAGTTAGTAATTGATTTTGTGCCTTAATTGTCGTTTAGTCACTATGTGAGACTGCATTGCATAAGAATTTGATTTTTTTGTTGATATACATTCGTGTTGCATTGATTATTCTATTAGATCGTATGGACTTGACCCATTTGAAAATTCCTTTGATAATAAAATCTTGAGTCTCACGAGACCCTGTGAATCTAGAATGGTGTATATTACGGCCTTAGGATTACTTTGTGTGGCCTATTTATGCACTTTTGGTTGTTCTTCTTTAAACGTCTTCATATTTTGAAGTTGAAATTTTCAATGGAAAAATGAATTTTCAATTTGGCAGCAAAAGATGAAGAGAATTTGGTTTAATAATAAGTTTCAAAAGTCATAGATGACAAATTTCCTGCAAATCTGATAGAAGCACAAAAGGACGAATATGATGAATTTACTTACACTTCAATTATTTTATACCTATCGACACTGTTTTGAGAAAAGTTGAAATTTTTTATTTTACAAAAGAACTTTGACAGAAGTTGGAGGACTTATATTTTCTTAAATCTACTCATAATAAGTTTTACTTGCTTGAAATAATTTTCAATTTTAAAACGGATCTTTCAAATGATCTTGATGACAATTTGAATTTTATTTAACAAACTTGTTCAAGATATTGTTAATTGTGGTGAAAATGTGTCTGGAACTTATAAGGCAATTATTTTTGCTGAATTCCATGTCCGACTCATATATGGAGGTTAAGAATGCGATTAAGTATGGTAGGGACACATTAACACTCGAGATTATCATAGATTCCCTTAAGAGTAAGGAAGCTGAGATTAAGGCTGAAAAAATGATAAGGAGAGTGAGCTACATATGATGAGGAGTTGAACGAAATTTAAGCAGTTGAATTTGAGTAGAGCTCAAGACAGTAGAGATTCGAGTAGTGACTTGAGTGATGAGGGTGGTAAGAAGAAGGGCAAGGGATGACACAAGTCCGATGGTAAGAAGTGTTACAATTGTGGTAAGGTTGGACACTTTATTAGGGACTATCCTAAGAAGAATGATAAGTAGAAGGGTAAGATGAGAGGCAAGGCAAGGCAATGCAATGTGGCTATAGGGTCGAGTGATGACCCTAGTGAAGTATATTGAGAAGTAAAACTAGTTACTGCATGTTCATCTGTGTATAGTCATTTCTATATGTGTGTGATTGCTTAATTCTGATGCATGGTTATATGTTGCATTTTAATATGTTTGATATGTGTATTTGCATGAATTTGAGAGCTATCTGATTACTTGGGGTAATTGTTTGCATGCATAGTGGGTTATGATGCATTAGCGATAAGTGTGTTGAGTATTTTTTGGTAAGGTGGTGTATAGATGTCTAGGGGTACATTGGTGATATGTACCAGGGATGTGGAGTGTAATATTTGGATCACGAGTGGAGATGTAATTAAATGTTGGAATCCTTTATATGTAAAGATTCTGATAAGGTGGAGTCTGTGCGATGCACTTGTATCACTTCTGTTAGGGTGATTAGGTTGAGACCTATCATTCACTTAGGTTGCGAGAAGTAATGTGGTGATAGAGTATTATCCTGAAGACTTGGGATCTACAGAGGTTTACCAGTTAGACATGCGTTGAGTAATTAGTCCAGTGAGCATGGTGGACGATGAGAGGGGATATGTATTCTCGAGGTGCGAGCAACACAGAATGTGATAGAATAATTGTGGTGAGATTTTTTTGTGGGATTATTTATGCATTCGGGGTGGGGCCCGTCCCGAATGTGGCAAAAAAACTCGTCCCGAACGGGTTGGCTGGGCGGGGCGGGGCGAGAGTGCCTCACCCTGAACCCGCTTCGTGAAGAATAAAAAAAATAATTAATTAACTATAAAAAATAATTAATTATCTGAAAAAAAAAACGGGGCGGGAAACAGGGCAAGCCGGCGCACGCAACCCGCCCCGCCCCGAACCGAACCCACCCTGTTGCCATCACTAGTTGATTAACTTGGTGTTAATCCGTTGTTTTATGTGAATGTATTTTTTCAAAAGATTTATGGGTTGTCATATGTTATATTTTCATCGCATGATTATTTACTCTTAATTGTTTACCGTTATTAACTGCTTCTACTTGGGTGTTTTTGACTTAGCCCTAGTGAGTACATGGAGCATATATGATATGTGTTTTAGGTTCGAAACACGAGGTAAGATTTGTAATCTCAATTTTATTTGTTGTCTTGATTATGCAAGCATTAACTTTGCGTTTTGATTGCTTGCAAGTTGATTGGGTATTAAGGTAAAGATTTGTTGGGTTTTGATACCCAATAAATTTTGGACTATGATGTAAACATTGGAATATAATTTCACAAGTCTGGTTAATTGATTACCAACAACCAAGTCCAAAGGCTCGACCCGAAAACAGCGTGGACCATTGGAAATAGCTTATGAAATTAATGCTACTCACGACCCTGCCTTTGTGTTCCAAAATTGGTGATTAACTTTATGTTTTTGGCTCTTTTTTGGGTTCTTTTCTTGTGCCTCTTTCATTTGGTTTACAGATCAACACTATAATATTTTTGTGAGAGATTGAGAAACAACCAAATTGAGTATATTAGTTGTGTGCTGGAGCCGTTTGAATTGGTAGTTTGGAAGAAAAGATAACGTGAAATTGAGTCCGAAAACACCGTTTTGACAATCCTTGGAACGAGCTTCCGCTACGAAAGGATTGCTTGTAAATGCATTTAGTTCTTTGATGAAAAAGTCAATTTGAGGTTAATGCGAACTTGTTAATCTCATTATTATTAATTCATTAACTCATCGATGTTTATGCTAGCAATTTGAAAGACACCATGTTAACTATAACGACAACAATTAAATGCCCATACATCCTTTTTACTTGTACTCTTGATTTTATGAGAGACAATGTAGAACCTAATTTAATAATTCTTCGTGATTATGGGCATTGGGCATAAGCCGTCAATCCTTCTTTTCGTCTCACAATAGTAATTTCTTCAAGCTTAAAAAATTCCCCGATCTGCATCTTTTTCATTTATCCCAAGTCTTGTGCAAGTTGAACTTGACCTTTTGTGTAGTCGAGCATCTTGCTTCAGTTTTCAGACTGAGATTCTTAATTTTGCTCAAGTATCATATATATTTAAAATATGTCTTATACTCTATAATCAAAAGTACAAAGCATTAACAAATTAACATAAATATTACATAATATATTGATTCTATCAGAAAAATAATGTGAATGTTCACAAGAATAATTAACTGTAAGCCTAAAATAAAGGAAGTAGATGATGTGACTCGCCCCCATTAAAACCACATCAAGCATCCCCTGCCCCACTCACCAGACCGCACTGCTCATAGGCATAGCGATGCCCATGCTCAAGCTCAACCCAAAACGCATCATTTCAAGAAAGTTCCAAACTCGTAGGATAATAGGATTACATAGCCTAGCATCATTTTTTCACAACCCAATTTCTTTCAGATTTGTTTACTCTTTACCTTTATTATAATTCAAGTAATCACACTGATGTATTTAATCAAACTTACCCGATGTTGTGCCGTCTTAAATAAAACCCCTTTGATTTCCTTCTTTAAGAAATGATCATAAATATATAAAGATTCTTATCTTAGAGGATCCCATTCTTGGTAATTTGGGTTGGTAAGAAAGAATATTTTAGTATAGTAGCAGTAATAATAATGGGGAACGTGAGTGGAAGAGAAGATGGAAGCGACAACAGCCAATCTGGAGTTGAAAGTGGCGGTGCCGTTGGTGGCGCTGCGCCGGATAGCATGGCTGATCAAGATTTTTTTTTTTTTTTAAAGTTATTTTTGTGGGGTTTCTTGTTTATATTTATATCAATGAAGATCTCTTTTTTACTGAATTTTTAGATGTAAATATATAATAGTTTTGTTTCAATTGAGTGAATATTTTTTAGCTTAGCTTTAAATTGTTTATCATGTGTGGGTATTGTAAGATTTGGCTACGTTGACTGTATATTCCAATTAATATGGCTGGATCTGAAAAAAGTTGTTACTTTTCTTTTACTATCAGATTTATGAAGGGAAATAATTGTTGCTCCTGTGAATTGTTCTGGGAATATGGTGAACAGTTTAGTTTTGTATTTAATTTTTTCTTTCCTTGTTTTACTTGGTTTTGATATTACCAGATTATGCGCGCAATGAAATTTCCCAGAAAGATACGATCTTTTCAAGAATTCATTAGCAGTCAAGGTTAATTAACATAAGGGAAAGGAGTTCTGTGTAGTTGTTTGATTAACCTCTTTAAATCAAACTATTGGATTGGACTTTTTGAGCATGAATATGGAGACAGAGTTGATATCTGTCAAACAATAGGTTGCATATAATTTGGTGGGAATTAGTAACCGCCGTTACAAATTATAATCTTCTGTATATGTCCGTGCTCTAGAATCTAGATTGGCTCTCTTTTGCAGGAAAAATTGCAGTTTTCCTAGGGGTTTCCGTTTTGATGTCGCCTAGTTGGCATTTATGTTGTAACTTTTAGCAACCAGAACTATATAATTATTGGTCTACTTATAGCATGCATGGTAAGGTAGATTAGACAATATTGGACATAATTTGAGAAAAAGAATTTGAACTCTTGTTTATTCTATTTTCAACTACAGTCTAATACTACTTAGCATTCATGCTCTTAAAGTTTCCTCGTTAATTTTTTTCAGATGCCATTGGTTCCTTTACNTTCGCGGCACGAAAATGTTTGTAACGAGCAAGGAATTCCGACAATGATTACGTGGAGCCTCGACGGCAAGGAAGTTTCCGTGGAAGGATCATGGGATGATTGGAAAACAAGGTGATATGCATTGGTTTATTAATATGTTATCCTCTTCTAACTCAAGCTCCAAGAATTGTAAGAAGTTTTGAAATATGATCTTCTTTTATCAGGAAACCCTTGCAAAGATCAGGAAAAGACCTCACCATAATGAAAGTACTTCCTTCGGGAGTTTATCAATACAGGTTCATTGTTGACGGACAATGGAGGTATTCTCCTGACTTGCCATGGGCCCAGGATGAATCAGGCAATGCTTACAACATTTTGGACTTGCAGGTAATTATTATTTTCTCTTCCAAGTTTCCTCCTCATCGATGTTGCTTACCTCTTTATGAATGCATATGATTTATCATGTTTAGTTTCTAGTTGTTTCATTAATTTTTTTTATTTATTTCTCTTTTCCTAATATGTACAAAGATAATAAAGAGGACCCTATGGACTTTATTTTTGGAAAATTGACATAAATCTAATGCTAAATTTTGATGCTGTGTTGTTCTTTTAGTTCTAGTTCAATTGAAAGTTCTAATCATGAGATGCTTGAGCGGCTGATCTGAAGATGAAACCACTGAGACTCAGTGTTAAATATTTTTGTTTATGTTATCTTTAAGCAGCGTTGTTATGTTGCCTAATTTAAGATCAATCTTTCCCAATTTAATGTTGAGATGCTTCTGCTTTATCCAATGTATGTAACATTTCCTTTCACATCGAACAAGTCTGATAATTCCCTCAAGTGTGTGTACATATGTGTGTTTGTGTGCATGCATTCCTTGTCGAGGGATAGAATCCACATCGAATAAAGATGAAAACATAGATCAATTTATAAGAGTATCAGATCTCATTAAGCTCCAACGAGCAATTCGATCTGATTAAGACTCAAAAAATGAGCACACATATTTCAAGTTTGGTTTGCTTAAACGAGCCACCATCTTGCGTGGTATGTTAAGGGATAAAGTCCCACATCGAATAAAGATGAAAATATTAGTTTAATTTATAAGGGTTTGTGCTACTCCTTTAAATAAGGTTGACCTTTTAAGATGGAATCTCAAATTTTAACACTCCTAGTCCGCGTGCTATTACCATAAAGACAAGCATGCACTCTCGTGTAGTTGGTTTTTATGCTATAATAATCATTGTGATGCAAGTGTCATAATTTACTTGGCGCTTAATAAGTTGCACAGCATTTAATGATAATTCTTTTACTCTCTCAGCATTTATCTTTGTGCATATATCTCGGGATATGGATATCTTTATCTTTGAGTTACTTCTGCATCAGGACCCCATCATTATTGGGAGAGATTATCTGTGCATACGTCATGTGGGTAGAACTTAAGTAGCAGGTTTTTATTACATAATGAATATTTTCGACCAATGAAGAAAAATAAGACATATTCACATACAATAGGAAGGAAAGGAAGTAGATTGGGGTTGTTTCAGGAGTCTCATCTTTATGGTCATCCTTTAGACGATAAGATAATCATGACCTCCAATTTATTTTGTAGCCCCTGTTTGACTACTATTAAAACAAAAGTCTTCTTTTTTTTTTTTCAAACTCATTTTCAACCATACATTCTCACAACAAGATATTCTGCACGTAAACCCAAAACTTTTTCCTATTTTTTCGCTACAGATTCTCCAAAAAAATCACTATTCCAAAACCCATTTTCCCAAAAGGACTCATTTTATTGGCTGTCAGGGGCGTAGTTTATTTTACTTTCTGAGACTGAGTCATTTTCAACTTCTGTTTTCTATGCTTACATTATTCCATGGTTTGTGAAATCCATCTATCAGCAACTTACCCAGTTGATTGTTGAACATGGAAACAAAATATATCAAAGCTTAAAATTTGATGTTGAAGATTCAATGTAGTCTGCTTTCAGTAAATAAAATTCCGCTCCCAGGCTGCTGCTAACAGATTTTCTTCTTCAAATTGTCTTTGGAGGATATTATGGTTAAGAAAGATAAAGAGTTCTATGAGGGAGTTTAAGGTGAGTGTTAATAGTTTTGTAACTAGAGGTTTGGCGACAAATTTCGAGGGCAGAGTCCGGTGCGTCGACCAAATAAATAGAAAAATACTGATAAGAATAAAATAATAATAAACTGCTATCATATTACGATTCATAAAGATGTCATTAATGTCGATAAGATCACAAGACACGTGCAGCAAGTTAGATAACTGCAAGATATCTAATTTCTTAACCTTGCACCTATGGCCTGACTGAGTATACTTTCTTGATCGATTCATTGATATTTGCTAAACAGGATGGTGCACTTTCATTATTGCATCTGAATATGAGTTTCACGTTCCAGTTTTATTGTGTTTTGCATATGGCTATCTGTGCGTTGTTTGTACAAGAAATGACAGATGATTCATACTTGGAACTACATGTTCTCACCAATGCAAGCTGCAGGATTTTGTCCCAGAAGATATTGAAAACATTTCCGGGTTTGAACCACCTCAGTCCCCAGATGCCAGCTACAACAATCTGCAACTTGGGCCTGAGGATTATGCTAAGGAACCGCCAGTGGTTCCTCCACATCTACAGTTGTCTTTGCTTAATGCTCCGGCACCTCAAATGGAGATTCCACCTCCCTTTACAAGACCTCAACATGTAGTGCTAAATCATCTCTACATGCAGAAGGGTAGGGGCAGTCCATCAGTTGTTGCACTTGGTTCAACTCATCGGTTCCATTCCAAATACGTGACAGTAGTGCTTTACAAGTCCATAAAGGGGTGAAATCTCAAAAATCTGCAAAGATTGCAGGCTTTATTTCCTAAATGTAATCGATATAATTTTCAATAGTAAATGTCAGGCCAAATTTTTGTGTGAACTATGGAAAAAGCCATACAAGGAACTTGGAAATCTATTTGGAAGGCAAATACTTAGGGCACTTATTTCCCAGTTTTGTGATTTTTTTCCTTGTTCATCTTTTACTGTTGTTTCTTCGTTTTTTCTATTTCTTTTACCTCTCGGGTTTGATGTCTCCGCTTACCTAAATTGCTTGCGAACTCTAATTATTGATTTCTTGGGAACTTATTAAGAGCGAATGGCACTGCAGAAAGAGAACCAGTTGGAACTCAGATGAGCTGAGCTACGAAGTTTGGCATTCGTAAGGACGTCCATATAGAGATCTGCATATTTATATCGATAGATAGATCTATTGAGAGCTTCTGGAAATTACACCACACATCATTTTATTCAGAATTCACCTGACAAAGATTTTATTCCTAAATTTATTGAAAATTAATAGTATTTTTTATTTTTCACAAATCTATTATCTCACTAACATAATTCAAACTAATACCAATCTTTTAACGCTAACGGCTCACCATTCCCCGTATTGACTCAAAATCCCCAATTTATCACACTGAATTATTGCCCAAATTTCATCTACCCTATTCAAACCCCATACTACTACTAATTCACATCTTCTCTAGCATCGATTCTATCAATCTTCTTCCATTCTTCCGTACAATTGTGATTTTCAGTAGAGGATTCGAAAGCCTGTAAATCGTATCTTTCAAGATCAATCAAAAGTCTTGCTCAGTAAAAATCTGTGGGCAAACTATCTATATAAAACTTCTATCATAGCGAATTCTAGTGAACATCACTTTTTTAATAAATTATATATCAATCAACTACAAACCACACACTAGTTATAGACACTCTCATGGAAACTCCTAATCGTCGTCTATCAATGGGCTTAGGGAAGAACAAGCAATTGCGTTATTCCGACTATCACCGGAGATGATGGAGCTAAAGAATATAAATTGGGAAACTCATCGACGTATTCCTCAAGCCCATCGTACACAACTAGGAGATGACACAAAGAAAACTCCCCCAAACAATAATAGACTAATAGTGGAAAGAGGCACGTAGATATTGTATTTATCAATTCCTCTTAGAAGAAGAAATTTTTTTTTGGAGCAACCCAACCACATATAACCCTTTTTTTTATTTTTCCCTGAATTGTGTTTGTAAATATGTAATGTAGTAATCCATTGTGAATTGCCTTCGCCAAAATGAAATTTGAATAAGAGCCAAAATTAAAACTACATAGTCAGTGAACACAAGCATTGTTGGTTGTTTTGATTTGATTCAAATATCTTTCATTTTCGATCACGAATGTACTGTTACGTGTCTTTTTTTTAAAGTAAAATGTTTCTTACACTACTATGTTCTTTACACAAGCAACAATACACATTAATGTTCAAAAACATAGTACTTTTTTATTGAAGTATTATGCTGAAATCTAGAGATTGTGAAGCTAGTAAGTTGTTTTTATTTTGGTGCATACACTTTTGATGTTCTGCTTAATTCTTAAAATTTTATCACGTGCTTCCAAGTGTGGGTCAATGTGCATTCATGTAAGAAAAGCTCATTTAATGCTCTTTGTTGAAAGCTAACAAATAATTATATCAACATGAATTGATTTGGGCAGAATCACGTGCACAATGAATGCTATAAAATGTTTAATGGTCGACGTAAGAGTTCAATTCTTTCTCCTTAAAACGATAATGTCCCGCACTGATGCTGACGGTATTTCTGCACTCGTCTATCAAGATACAATGACCCCAACTTATAATAGTAGCAGTACAAATTACAAGACTCGGCGAACCTACTCACGTTTTGATAACTCAAGAAATTCGAGAACTAAAATGCACGAATATAATATTTCGAGGCTGGATTGCAAAATATGAATAATGCAGGGACAAATGAGACTATTGGTACTAGCGTATAGGTTCTCTCATATTTAAAGATTATTGGTACTCCTTGGAGCCCAAACCTAAGTCCCAAACTTGAACAATATAAAGTGGTTTATATTTTTCTAGCTTTCCTACGTGGGATTGACACTTTTTCAATTTCCCACCAATTTTTATTCCAATTTATTTCAACTTCAAGTGGTCATCTTTTGGCTTTAACTCTCATTCACCCTAAATTGATTTTGAGAAATAAATACATTACATTAATCTACTAATGGAATAAAACATACTCGGCCAAGAAAATATTTAGTCCAACTAACGGAACCCACTAAAATGGTTGGTCAAAAGTTGATCAAACCAACTAATAAAAAACCAATTTTCTAACACTTTTAGTATCATTTTGCTGGATAATTGAGGATGATGCAATGACCAGTGACATACCTTTTATTCGTTCAAAAATAATGTTTTCAACTTCCCTCAGCTAGTCATCATATATGATATATTAATAACTATTTTCTTAATAAACTGCACTTGTTGGATGCTTTAGATCTGTTAGATTAGCTCATTTTACCTTCAATTCATTTTGTCGTTTGACGGATCGTGAAATCGAATGCATATGAAGGAATTTAAGAACAAAGTAATTAGGTGAGTGTCCATACAAAAACATACTGATGTGTTGCAGACGTTGTAGGCCTTACTTGAAGAAAGAGTTTTTGACAGCAGTTTTCGAGTTTTCAGTTTGCTGATATCTAAAAGCATAGCAATCAAATGCATTTGCAATAACATTAAAGTCGAAATAGACATGAATGTAGCACTTATTTCTCAAAGGCTTCTGGTAATCAGAGTGAAGTGCGGACGTTTATTCTGACTTTACAAATTGAAGATCTCTCTCTTGGAGCTTTTATAATCCAAAAATTTCACCCCAGTCCAAACATAATATGATGCCTAATCCTCAAACATATTACTAATCAAACAATTTCTGAGTACAATTTCATCCAACATATTCGTGAAGTCAACAACCAAAATCAAAAACAAAACAAAGAAATAAAGATCAACATTGTTTACACAACTAGATCAGATTTCTTAAAATTCTGACAAAAATCAATCGATCCAGTACAATATAGATAATCAGCAATTACTCGACATTTCAATTACATCACACAATGAAATATTACAGAATACCAGTACACAAGATACAAAAATCCCAGATGATAACACAATCGACATGAATATTGTTGGAATTTTATTCAATTGTCAACGCAGATGAAAACTTCCTTCCACCATGTTGTAGCAACTTGATAAGTGTACCTAGACCAATAAATTGGAGTATTTGTTAGCGATTTAGAAAATTTATAGCTTAATTTTTGTGTTAATTATACATGTTAGGTTAAATTCAATACAAATTGGTGGAATTGGACGAAAGAAACAAAAAAGGGGGCACAACGAAATAAATTCAAAGTTTGGGTATCAAAGTGTAAATATTCAATAGTTGATTCAGACCACAAAACGAAGAGTGAAGATCATACAAGATCAATTGAATGCAATTGGAGGTCAAATAAGTGAAATATAGTTGAAATATTTCACAAATAAATTTCCAGTCGAAAAACTTAGGGGCTGTTTTCTTTGTGTTTTGAGTTTTGAATTCATTTTGTGTTTTGAGTGTCCATTTTGAGATTTTTGAAAATATGTTCTTTTTGACATTTTGAAAAATTGTTTTGAAAACACCCAAAACGCGTTTTGAAAATTTTGACTTGATTATAACTGAAAACACCCAAAACGACAAATTTGTCGTTTTGGGTTTTCTTTGTAAAATTTTAATTTGAAAATATGTTCTTTTTGACATTTTGAAAAATTGTTTTGAAAACGCCCAAAACGCGTTTTGAAAATTTTGACTTGATTATAACTGAAAACACCCAAAATAACAATTTGTCGTTTTGGGTTTTCTTTACAAATTTTTAACCTGTTTTCAAAACACGTTTTTGAAAATGAGAAAGAGAACGCGTTTTCGCTGTTTTGGAAAATCGAAAATAGAAAACGGTGAAAATGGTAAAAAGAATATGCCCTTATGCTTCGAATTTTTAGTCTTAACTTGAGATCCATTTTTTTGATAGCAAACGTTCGAATTGAAAAAATTGTATTTCTGGAAGAATTGTATCCCTTTCAATTATATTTCCAACACATTTTGAGTTACCTTAATGGATATCGGGAAAAATATTTATGACAAGTTGCTCAGGGATGATGCAACGCAAATCAGAGCACGCACGCATGACATTTAATTTTAAGCTACAGAAACTGTAATTGAGTAATTTCACGAAGCAGTATATTTGGTTTTGTTTTATATGATATATAGTATATAGTATATATGATATATAAATATTATATAGTATAACATAAAATATTTCTAATTTAATAGGTAAATATGATTTTTGCACTTTACATTTTCGACTGTGTTGCATTATCAGTCTCCAGTTGGGCTGGGCCTGTACTAGTCCAAATAATGACAAGAGATTAGTGAACATGGTTCAATGCGATGGATCTTGTCCGAAAGCGATAATCAAGCCTCATCCTTGTGGGTGGAGGACCATTCGATATGGGCTCCCTGTTAAGAACCCTAACTAATTGTTTCATTTCAACTTAACAAGAACTGGATATTGTACGTAACGATACACAGGAGGAGTTGAAGATGATTGTAATGGCGTAGCAGAAAAACCATAACAGACAAAAAGGAGTTCAGCTAGTTTTGCACCTCTTGTCAGGGTAATCTTACGGGCTGTTCTGTAAGGACGTTTTGCACTGAGTTAGGAAGAAGTATCTATTAACAAGAAAAAGTTGGACATTCATATCAGAAAATGGGAAATTTTCCTGTACATTCACTTAAAATTTAAGCATACACAACAATGCAAAGCTATTGGTCATTCAAAATTGTAGTAACTTTTTGTATGACCAGCTTTAACATCTTCTCTTTGTACATATTTAGTCTTCGATTCGAATGTTCAAAGATGAATCCTAGTTTCATTTGCTGTGTGGCTACTTGAAAACAGGGCACCCTTCAACCACAATCCCTGGAGCAGTTGGGCAAGATGCCAAAGGACAATGGTCTAGCTCTGATCCCCACCACTTCAAATTTTTGCCCTCATTTTGTAGAGCAAAAAATAGTAGAACTCCCATGAATGCTGTTCCAGCATCCAATGCAGCAGACAGAACATAGTTGTACTTCTGCCACCATGTTTTCCTATATTTGAACACAAAATAGTTGAAGATGGTTCCTGTAATGATCCAACTACCAATATTGGTGGGAGTAGCCGGTGGCATTCCAGCAAAGCCGTAGGATATAACTGGTATGTTGATTAAGGGAATCCATTTCTTATCTGGGAAGATTTTGCTCAGTATCCAAACGGGTACAGGCAAGAATGCTCCGATAAGGAAAAGCCAAACCAGGTTCCTGTACATTCCCCCGGATCCGAACAACCGCTCAGGTCCAATTAGACCCCAAATGACAGAAGCATCAAAGGTGACTCGGAATTTGGGACATGTCCATGGACTCTCAGGATGTAATGCCTCAACATCACAAATGTTCTCAATGCTTCCTAACATCCACCATGCAACTGCGAGGTTGGCTGTCCCTGAAACTAGTGTTCCCACCAGCTAGAAATTGGGAAAAAAATTAAGAACGTACTTAGTACCATGGATACTGATGATAGTCGTAATTTGGAGTAATGACAAGGGTTGTGGTACAAACCTGAGCTACGAACATGCATCGTGGTGGAATTTTCATGTAATGCCCGAGTTTAAGGTCGGCTAAGAATGAAAGGGCATGAACGGTACTGATGCGTCCATATATCTTGAAAAGAAGGTTTGCTATGGGTTTCCCAGGAAGGATATACCCGATAATGAACTGAGCAATTATGTCGTATCCGGGTTGCTGCCCAACAGTCATAACCAGATAACTAAATTAGACATTGCTAAAATGCCCTGATGCAGTATTCATTGATCAAAGAGGTTGAAATAACTAGAAATGGATGGTGAGCCATTACCTGGTTGGTAGTTGCTTGAATGACTCCGATTGGGAGGGTGACGATCCAAGCCAAACCAAATGCAAAGAGCATACCCCACCAGGGTAGCTGCACGTCTTCTTTCCATATAAGAGACATCATGAGGGATAGTGCAATGCTCCCTATTAATAAAACAAGGAACCAATACTGAGGAACTCCCTTGTAACGTTTCATCAGTTTTGCATGAACGTCGAGGCTCACATTCTTCACAGCAGATCTACTTTGCTTCCAAATATCACTGGCCAAAAGGGAAAAGAATCGTGTCATTATTTCAATTAAGGGAGCCATCAAAATAGATTCTACATAGCACAGATAATGCATTAGGAGCCAACCTGCCATGGAACAATGCCACGTGTGTGAGGGTAGCTGTAAATCTTGCGAATCCCGACCCAATCGAGAGGGCAAACAGAGGGCTGAGGTAGAGCTTGCTATATTTCTCATAAGCCGGAATATTAAGATCATATTGTGGGGTCAGGATCTTAGTAGTATCGTATTTGTGCCCACTGGAAGTGAACAGTTGATTAGAAAATATGGGGAATTTTCGGGCGTCAAAAGTGTCGAACTTCCAGTAGCATAGAGGGACAATTATGTATATAAACATGATAAAACCAATCGCAACATTCAGAATTGACGAAAAGGGTGTAACCAATGGACTGCCATGATAAGCCGAAATCCCAGCCCAGTCAAGGGTGAAGGCACCGACACCAAGTCCATGGTATCCCGAACCGATTTGCTGAGCAGTGATACTATGAGGCCACGCCCAACATACCCAAGAGAAGAATGTCAATATCGGAAACAAATATCCCGGAAATAAGTAATAGGCAAAGCTTGCAGCCATAAAAATAAGGAAAAACTGCATCCTGGTAAGGCCATTTGCTTTATGTTCCTTTTCATGAAGTGCCCTACAATAACAAATCATTACATTACCTTAATTCCTGTTAACTGAATTTACAACATAAGACGCTACAATTTTCATCCTTTGACAAAGTTGTAGAATCGAATCGAACCGAACCGAACCGAAGCCAACTTCAATTTTTTTAATAAGGAACAAGACTTAGAGGGTGTTTGGTAGAGATTTTTAGTAGATTTTGATAAAAAATTTTGAAATGTGTAATTGAAAAGTTGTGGAACCATGAAAAATGTAGTTAATATTGATTGTTTGACTTTGACTTTGATTAAAATCAGATTTTAATTCAGACCAAACCTGGGCTTAGTTTGTAATCATGGAGCTCTGATGGAGGTCACCATCCAAAGTGGATT
>CAIGRP010124032.1:0-17216 GCA_903798385.1 Fraxinus cuspidata | reverse complement strand
GATATAGTCTGGTGTAAGTTGGGAAACTTGAGTATAAAAAAAAATAAAAATCAAAAGTATATGTTAACCTGCCAAAAGTTGAAGCAGACAGGATATAAGGTTGGGATTGTACGCCACTACCAAGGAGTTGTCTTATCACAATTAATGTGTGCACAATTTGGGCAAGAACTAGATCACGGACCGATGGTCACTATGGTGTTGCTTGGTGCCACTAGCAGGTGACTGACTTAACGGTCTTTGACAGAGGTGGTGAAACGCAGGGCTGTTTCAATAACGGTTGTTACTCCTTCCGTGAATGTGGTGGTATTAAGTCAATTAATTTTCACTAAATACAATTATTACTAATTATTAATACACAATTAACAAAAGCATTGTTACATACAAATTATAATAATACTAATATAATTAACTTTAAATGGCATATTTTATTAAGTCGATTAATATTAATATATAGAATTTATTTTTTAAAAAAAAATACTTATACAGTTAAATTTTTTAAACCTAAAATTACATATTAAAAATAATATTGCATCCCTAAAAAATCTATTGAAAATAATAATATTTTACAATATTTAAAAAGGAACTATTGATGAAAACTTTTGAATACTTATTTTACTCTTACATATTTAGCTATAAGTCAAATATATCCTTATTTGATTTACAATTTTGTCCTTAATTTTTTTTTCTTTTTTCTTTTTTTTAACTTTTTTTCAACTATGTCCTTATTTAATAGTCCTAATTACTCATGCATTAAATAAATTTTGCAACTTATAATATTAAACATAGTTCTCATCCTTGAGCTAGTTCATTCAAATGAAATATAATTTATGGATAATTCTTGATAGTTTATAATTCAATGTTAAATAATATGATTACTTCTATATAAATATATATTTTATTTCAAAAAACAATAATATGTAATAATGATTTTTAATCATTATTGAACATGTGTTCTTGATTTACCTCCATTGAAATAAGGAAAAAAAAAAATTCTTGCATTGAGAATGAAAATCATATATTATAAGGGAAAATTGAGGTCAACAATTTTCAAAGAAATCTAAGGATCACACAAAAATTCACATTCATTGCACTTAAAGAAATAGTTAATGGTAAGTCTTTTATTCATCAAGGTTGAATAATAAGTAATTAATTATTTGAATGATTACCGTTGAAATTCTAAACCATAAACATAAACGTGATTGGGAACATTATTGGTTTACATTATTTAAATTTATTTGTAACAAATTCTGAAATTTATGCCCATATATAAAATAGAAATGCTTCAAAAGTTTAACATTATATATAAAGTATTAAAACGATAATATCAATAATTGAAACTCTTGTATGGAAAACTTTTATATCCATTTTTGCACTTTTATATTTTGCTTTTGACAACCAGCCCTTAATTTTAAATTTACCATAATCATTATTAATTACTAATTATATTATAACTCCTAAAATTGAATATAACTCTACTTCATTTTGTGTCCTTTTAAATATAAATTTCATTACTTTACATTAGAGTACTTCAAATTTTATATTAATCAATTTAAGTTTAATTACTTAAAAATGAAGCTCAACATATATAATATATATTCATATAAAAAAATATTATAATATATGAAGGCCTGCATTATTATAATGGTAGATTAGTCTCCATCCACTACTATGTAGAGAGCATCTCAATGAAGCGATTTTTATTTTTTTTTTCATTAAAAATTGTTTAAATCACCCCCCCGCCAAAAAAAAAAAAAAATACTTACTTGACAAAGAAAATGGTGAAAGATGTCGAATACGCTGGTGTACAAGTGTGCTAGACATCATACACTTAATATTTTATAATTTATTTTCATGCAAGAATGTGTCCATTAATATTATAATTTATCTTCAAGCTTTCTCTACTTGTACATGACTCACAAAAGTAATGATATATAACACAACTTTTGCTACAATACCAATTTAGACGACACTAAGTCATAGGCTCTTTGAAATATTGAATTAAGTTATTTATTTAATTATACCTCTCATTTAATATTATATTAATGTCATCTGAATTGATGTTTTAACACCGGTAATACTAAATAACATTACTCGACTCACAATTATCAATCCTCCAACTACTAACTAGCATCCAAAATCATCCTCCAACCATTATCTATTACAAATATTGTTCTCATAACTTGCTTCTAAATCATCCTCCATCTGTTTACTACCATCAAAATCGTCCTCCAACTATTAACTTACGTCAAAAAAGTATCCTCTAATTTCTATCTAGCGTCAAAAAAGTATCCTCCAACTATTAACTTAAGTCAAAATCATCCTCCAACTATTTGTTATGTCAAAATCAACCTCAAACTATTTCTTTACGTCAAAATCATCCTTCAAGTGTTAACTTATGTCAAAATCACATCCAACTACTAATTTACGTCAAAATCATCCTCCAACTATTTCTTTACATCAAAATCATCCTCCAAATATTACCTAGCATCAAGATTGTCCTCCAACTATATATTTACATCAAAATCGTCCTCAAACTATCATCTAGCATCAAAATCATCATCCAACTGCTATCTAGCATCAAATCCTCAACCTATTATCTAGCATCAAAATCATCACCCAAATATTAAGCCTATATTTGGTCCCCATTTTTTCAAAAACCTCATTTTTTTCAAAACTCATTTCAATAAATACATTCTTCCATAAAATAATTTTATACGTAAATTGAAAAAATATTCATTCTTTTTAACCACACATTCTCTAAAAAATCACTATTTCAAAATAATTTTTCTTATCAAAATGGGGATCAAACTAGGGCTAAGTTAAGTCAAATTTATCTGTTGTACAGAAGCCAAAGATATGAGTGCCCTTTCCTTTGGTTAGACTTTGATTGTTGATAAGTGCACATTATGCACTTATTTAGGTTAAATTATGTTAATTTACATAAAATCCTAATTTGGATGCGCTTGAATGAAATTGACTTGAAATAGGTGAAATTGGAGCTCAATTAAAGTTGATCCAGAGAAATTAATTATTAACTGAATTGAACTTGGTCATTATGAAGAATTAAGGAAGCAATAGGAGGAGAATCACAAGTTTTAAGAGTTAAATTCAATAACTAAAGAGTTCGAGGACTAAATTATAAATTTTCAAAACTTGCGTCGAGTTAGTTATTAATGATAATTTGGGGTAATGAGGAGTTGATTAAGAAGATTCAAAGATGAAGAACTAAAGTTGAAAATCATAAAGGACTCAAGTGTACAAAGAAGGAAAATTGGGAACCAAAATGGAAGCTGGCCAAAAATTTGGGTTTACAATTACAACCCCTAAATATGAAGTACCACTAAACGAAATGCCATTGTTCGTTCGATTGCATAACTTAAAACATGGGAATCCGGGCAGTTTTAAATTTTTTCCGTTTTCAGTTAGACTTCTACTTCAAAACCTCTTAGGACACAAACTTGGTTCTATAAATAAACAACTTCATCCAACAACTAAAAGAGGCTTGTGGTCCGAGCATTTTTCAATTTTTTTGTTCTTTTTCAATTAGTCTTCTACTTGGAAACCACTTAGGGCGTGAATTTTGACCATATAAGCCAAATTTGGCCTCTTAGGGTTTCAAATCCATAAATATTTCATAGGGAGAGCTAAGAAGGAAGCTTTGTTCCATAAATTCATACAACCATTCAAAGCTTTGTAAAAATTGTTACAAAAGACATCTAAACCTATTTTCATACGTTTATTTCTTGAATTGAAGAAGAAGAAGAATTAAAGGAGAAGAAATCAAGAAGCCATAAAGAAATTCTAAATTCAAGACATTTTTTTTCATCCTCTTTCCAATTATTCAACTCAGGTTGATATTGTATAATTTAAATTGTGTTTTTGTAATTAATTTGATTATTGGCTAATGTATGGAAGTTAGGGTTACTTTCAACCCCACTTTTAAAGTTTTGATATTTAATTCTAGATTTTTACATTAAGACATATGCTTAATTTTGAATTATTGTTAGAAATTTAATATTATTCTATTAATTAGCTACTAATTAAGTCATTACGTAATTTTTATTGATGTTTGAGTGAATGAACATGAATTTGGCATGGAATAATAATTATTGTAAAGTTCATATGAGCTATAGATATACTGTTATACTTTGTATGATCATGTTAATTTTTTTGTAATTTATTACAACTTTGCATTTTTATATATTTCATAACGCTTTCAAGTTAGTTAATTTAATTATAATTTTTGTATTGTTAATGTAAAACTTCTTTATAATTCTTGCTATTCGATTAAAATTGCGTTAATTAGAACCTAGATTAAGTACTTAGTACTCGTGGAACAATATTTTACTCATTCTTTATTATTTGATTACAATACCTCGTACTTGTGAAATTTTAACCTGGAGCAGATTTAGGTGGATTGTGCTTGGTTTCAGCCAAGACCCTCTAAGTCCAATTCAATTTTTTGAGGATATGTATAATTTTTTTTACATATTAATCTAACTTAATTTTTTTAATACGATCCTGAATTCACCCCTAATTTTAAGGGTAATTAACACAAAATGTTCCTAATTTTTAATATTATTGTGCTAAACGTTACTACCTTTCATTTTTAATATTTTCACCCTTATTTTCACATTTGATTGCCAAAAAGTCATTCCATTCACTTACTGTCGATATCTCCGTTAACCGAACACAAAAAAGTCAATTTTCTTTTAAAAAAGAAAGTGTAATATAAGTTTACAAAAAAATTCCCTTCTTCTTGCCTTAAACATGCTCTTCCATAACTAGTAGTAACGTTGATATAAAAATAATTTATAAAATTATTCCATTAAATGAATAAAAAATGACGTCAAGAATATTATGTTTCACCCTAAGAAGAACAATGGCTATTGTAATGATAGATTACTCATATAATTTAGAATGGTAAATGAAGAGATTGAATATGTGGTCGACGAACTAGAGATGTTCATCTCCATATTATGCTTATTAAGGGTATAACTAAAGGTAAAATAAGAAGAATAATGGCACGTTTGATGCTGTATAATACCCATCAGATTTCAATGGTGAATGGCCCATCTAATTTCAATGGTGAAGATGAACATGAACTGGACTTGTTCATCTCTTTTTAGTGTGAAATTAAATTTGTGATAAACACCCTTACCTAGTAATCGTTTTGCGTGTAACATCCATACCTTTCAAAATCCTTTGCGTAAAACATCCCACCTTTGTAATTCATTTTAAAATCATCTCTACCTATTTTAAGTTTGGCAGATTTAGTCCATGTTTCCTTTTGTATGCAACTTGTTTATATACAACTTAGACTCCCTAAACCCACCAATTCAAACATAGCAACTCAAATACAAATATTCAGGCACATTAAATTTAATTGTTCACCAGAATCTCAATAATAAAACTCGGCAAATATAACAATTCACAACCAACTTTGCTTTTCAAATCACGACGACAACCTCTATGCAGAAAAAAGGTTCTGTTGATGCTAAATTCTATCCAATTGTTCAAAGATATATAAAAAAAAAAAAATCATAGATACAATTCAACCATACCTTCGTTGCACTACATGTGCAGTGATTGAACAAAAAAAAGTTATAGAAGTTAACTTAGTAGACATAACTGTAAAATGTCCCTAATTCAGTGTTGGTAGTGGTGTCCCACTGCAGCACCTCATATTGTGTCCTGGTTCTCCACATTTCCTATTTATCATTATCAGCCCCACTCTATTTCCTAGACTTGATGTGGCTCCTAAAGTACTTAAATTACGCTATGACTTTTTAAACCTCTTTGCATGACTTGAAGAAGTCACCTCATTTGGCTCTTTTCTTCTATTTTTCTTTGGCCTCTCAGACCTTTTGTGTACACTAGTGGATTGAGAGGGTTGAGACTTGGGTTAGACTATGAGTTTGGACCTGTGATGGGGGAAATAGATGGCATATATGTAATGAGATATGCCTCATTTTGTAGATGTCATTTACAAAATCTATTACATTAAGACATCTATATACCACTGAGGAAATCACATGGTAACAAGGAATTCCTATTAATTTCCAAGAATGACATGTACAAATTCTTGTTATTAAATCCATAACATATAGTACAGTGCATGCATTGTGTCGAATTTGAAAATTTTCATTGCCTACATATTTAGCCTACTCCACCCTTACATGTCTACTTTTGTTGTCCAGAATCTTCTAAAATTTAGGGCCTACTGATGCTGTCCACCGGTCACAAGAAATTGCAGCCTTTAGTATGGCTTTAAACTCAAATACCAACCTGTACAATAAAAAATTTAAACCATATCAGACCTCCATAAACTAAAGTAATGAATATGTTCCGGTTACCTTTTCTAAACTCTAAATCCTCCATAATTATCATTACATTGAAAGCATCAATAGAAGCTCTTTTTCTTGAAGTTGTATTGTCCTCCTCTTCATTGTGAATGCTTCATAACTTATCGGAATCCCCATAATCGGTCTTCGAATCCATAACATGTTGGACATCTGATACACCAAATCCAAAATCAAAATTAACCCTTTTGATTCCCAGTAGTAGCTGCAGCCTCTTGCTCTATCTAATAATCAAATTTCACCAAACTTTCAACATTCTCTCCCTACCTTTGTTTTTCATTATGAGTTTCAACCCTAGCTTCATCCTCTTTCGCACTCAAATTTCCTACATTTTAATATTCTTCATAATAGTATTGTAAGGTTTCCTCATATTCTGACCACAATTCTTCGACATTCTCTTGAAAAAATTGATATGACCAATTTCAGGCTCTCTTTTATTTTTTTCTATAGAGAGTACATAACAAACCTTCAAATGTTTGTAGTTCATGAACTTGTAAATTTGAAGCATGCAATGGCAATGCATATGATTGCACTAGGGCTATGACATATATCTTTACTATTGAATGCCCATCCACGTCTCTAAAAATTCCCTTAATATGCTCTTTACTCTCCATTCTAGTCAACCCCTTCCCTAAACTCATTTTTCGCTTCTTATAATAAAACTTCAACACCATTTCATTACCAACTGCATGTAAAAATTTCCTCAAATTCTATCTGGTAAACTATGTAGCTTGAAAGAAATCGAAGAAAAGTACGAATCCATGTTCGTACACCACATTATTTGTTTTATCATAAAATTGGCCTTCGTGATGCGCTTCAATAGTGAAATACGGAGAATTAACACCTACATGCAAATTATAAGGAATTCACATCAAAATGAAGCAATCAATGGCAATGCACACTCTTCAAATTGGTTTGCTGCAGATGCAGACAGGTTTGGCCTCCTAGTGTTTCAAGTTCCAAGTTTGGCAAATAATTACTAATATTTAAATGGGGAATGCATAATGAAATGACAATTAAATTACTGAAATGCAATGCATATTGAAAGAATTGAGGACACAAATGTATAGTGAAAGAGAGACTGAATTCACATTGAAATGGCAAGTAAATTGGAGAGTTTCAAGATTCATTTCAAAATGGAAAGTAAATTGAGGAAATGCACACTTAAACTGAGTGAATGCACACATAAATTTAGGGAATGCACCAGATATCGTAAATGGGTGGTTCGTCGTCGGGGTCTCTTAAAAATGGAGGAAACATGCTGATCATGGAATATGATATATAACTGCGAAACAAAAATAAAGACCATGAAAACTCATAGTAAAATATCAATCACTTAAAACACCAAAATATGAAATGGAAAACAAAAATACCCAACCCAATTTTATTTTTTTTACCTTCACTTGCTTCAATACCCTTCACTATGTGCAACGAGGAGATGAGAAGTGAAGGAATGCAGAAAGAAATGGAAGAAAGTGGGAGTTTTTAAAGGGGAAACAACAATAGAACCGTGCGTGCGTAAGAGAAGATAAGGGAAAAGTTTTGTAAGACTATATTACCCTTCGTTTTTTAAAAGAACATTGGTTTTTTGTGGTCAATTAATGGAGATATTGACGATAAGTGGATGGAATGACATTTTTGGAAATCAAATGTGGAAAGAAGAGTGAAAATGCCAAAAAATGAAAGGCACGATGTTTTGTACAATAATGTTAAAAGGTAGGCACGTTTTGTGCTAATTTCCCTAGTTTTAACGATCAATAGTTAAGAAAAGATCTCAAGATATAACCTTTCAATAGTTGTAGAGTTCGGTGACTCGAAAAGTCTAACTTACCAAGCATCTCTAACATGTTGAGTGTATACACGTGTATATACATGTATATATCTATACATGCTCCTATTTGACGGGCTATCAGTGGTCTACAAATTAGTTGGATAGGAAAATTAATTTGTTTTCCCTTTTCATAAAAAGCTTGAAAAGAGAGAAAATATCAAAAAAAATCAAAGATTAATGGAAAGCATTATCTGTATAGTAATAAAAACATCTGATATATTAAGATAAAAAAATAATACTGTAATGTGTAAAGATAGGGTGACCTATTCATTTCAAAAGCTAGATTTCATACACCATTGCGCTTGAGTTAGAAGCTACAAATGTAACATATCATAACATAACAAAAATCCAATACCAATGGGATGTATGGAACTCAGTCCATTTTCAGTTGTTTCATAGGCAAAATTTATTTAGTCTTCCTTTGCGCTAATTTAATGTCAAGTTTGTCTCGAGGATGAAAAGGTGATACGACCTATTGAAAAGAGGATATACATAAAATATCGCTTCAAAATCACATTGGATCACTATGAAGAACATAGAGATTAAACACACACTTCATATCATAGAAATACTCTGAGAGAGATTTGTGAGAATATCAACAAAGCAAAGATAAAGGAAAGTGAACAAAGTAATAGAAATAATAATTAGTTCTCATAGCTGGCTTTCTTCATTAATCTATATAAACTTTACAAAGTGATTTAAGTACAAAAAAATCTTCCATACTTCACCTACTACAAGACATGACATTTGACAACCTTATCACCATACCATACATGTACTAGTAACTCAGGGAATGATGATTACAAAAAAGGCATAGTGGATTGACAGTAAAAATGTCGTGCTACACTAAACATTCATCTTTGACATTTTTGCTGGAAACACCAAGAAGATCTCTTTGTGTTTCAAAAACTTTCCTTTCCCTAATAACTTAGTTAGGATATTAGCAAGTTGTTCATCAGATTTACAGTGTACCAATTCAACTTCCTTCCTTTCTTGCGCCTCCCTGATTGAATTATATTTAATCTTGATATACTTGGTTCTACCATGGAACACAGGGTTCTTAACCATTGCTGCTACACTATGATTTTCACAAAATATGATGGTAGCTTTATTTGGTTTATGCTTTAAGTCTTCCAGCATTTTCCTTAACCGAACAGCTTGGTTGATGGCTTCTGATGCAGCAATATATTCAGCCTCTGCAGTCAACTGAGTCACAATTTTTTGCTTTGTAGAATTCCAGCAAATGATTCTTGATCCAACATAGAATATATATCCTGATGTGCTCTTCATATCCTCTGGACTCCCAGCCCAATCACTATATGTATAACCAATTAACTTCCAGCTTTCTGACCTCCTAAACCAGATCCCTAAATCCTCTATACCTTTAACATATCTTATGACTCTTTTAGTTGCCTGAAAGTACAATTCACTAGGCTCTTTTCTAAAACTGGAAATGATATTTGCAGCATAAGTCAAATCAAGTCTAGTTACTGTAAGGTAGAGCAGGCAGCCGATAATACTCCTATAAACATTTGTATCTATTTTCTTGGCATCATCATTTTTCAGCAGACTTGCATTTTGAACCAAATAAGTTGCTACCGGTTTGCAATTCTCCATACTAAATTTCTTCAAAATTTCCTTAGCATACTTCTTCTGGCATATGAAAATCCCTTGATCAGATTGATTGATCTCCATTCCTAAAAAGTATTGTATCTCCCCCAAGTCTGTCATTTCAAAAGGTTTCTTTAAATCATCCATCACAACTTCATTCAATGTAAAGTTGCTGCATGTAATCAATAGATCATCCACATACAGTGATATGATTACCAGATTCTTTTCTCCTCCTTTACATATATGGTTTGCTCATTCACACTTTTAATAAAGCTAAAGCAGGTTAGATGTTCATCAATCATGATGTACCAAGCCCTTGGAGCTTGCCTTAATCCATACAATGCCTTCTTTAGGAGATAAAATTTATCCTTCATGTCATCAGTTACAAAACCTTCAGGTTGTTTAATGAAGATTTCTTCATTAAAATAGTCATTTAGGAATGCTAATTTCACATCTAACTGATAGATTTTTCACCATTTTTGAGCTGTCATTGCCATCAGCAACGGTATTGTTTCATACTTTGCAATTGGAGCAAAGGTATCTGTGAAGTCTATTCCAAATTGATGTGCATACCCTTTGACAACCAGTCTTGCTTTCAGCTTGTTAACCGATCCATCAGGGTTCAATTTTATTTTATACACCCACTTAACCCCAATTACTTGCTTATTCTGAGGTCTACCAGCCAATTTCCATGTGTCATTCTTTTCTATAATTTTGATTTCTTCCTCCATTGCAACCATCCACTTAGATGATTTTGAGGCCTCAACAAATCTTGTAGGTTCCACAATTGCAGCATTTAGAGGTCTCATTTTCACCATGCCTTCATCTGATTCTGAATCATCATCATTATCATCAGGTTCTAATTCACCCTCATCACTTCCTTCATCTCTGTTCTGGGGAATCATATTACTGGTTTTCTCTTTAACTATATAGTTTGCTTCTCAATTCCATGTGGCATTTTCATCCACCTTAATGTCCCTGCTGGAGATTATATTTTTTGATTGAGGGTTGAACACACTATAACATTTGGCATTGTTACAATACCCAATAAATATACCAATTTTTGTTTTATCACTGAATTTGTCCCTCTTTGCATCAGGAACATGAGCGTAACAAACACTCCCAAACACCTTCAAGTATGAGATATCTGGTTTGACATCATACCAAACCTCATATGAAGTTTTCTTCTCCAATTTCAGGAACATGAGTGTAACAAACACTCCCAAACACCTTTAAATGTGAGACTTCTGGTTTTGCATCATACCAAGCATCATAAGGTATCTTTTACTCCAAAAATTTTGTTGGTAGACGGTTAAGGAGATAGACTGCTGTGTTGACTGCCTCTGCCCAGAACTCCTTGGGTACTTTCTTCTCAATCAATAAGTACCGGGCCATCTCCATCACCGTTCTGTTTTTCCTTTCACTCAATCCACTCTGCTGAGGGGAATAAGGAATGGTTAATTGGTGCTTAACACCTTCAGCCTCACAGATATCATCAAATTGCTTATAGCTATACTCAGATCCATTATCAGTCCTTATTGTATCCACTTTCATTCTCTACCATGTTTTTGAATGTTTGGAACATAGCTACGGCCTCACACTTAGCTTTTAAAAAATAAACCCAACACATTCTAGAAAAATCATCAATGAAGATGATGAAGTACCTGCTGCCATTCAAGGTGGTGGTCCTCATTGGTCTATAGATGTCTGAATGCACCAACTCAGGCTTGGTAGTGGCCCTCCTTGACTGATTTTTTGGAAACAGTAGCCTGATTTGCTTCCCAAGTTGGCAAACATCACACACACACAATTCATCCTTGATTTCAGGCAAATTTTCTACCAAACTGAACTCATTTAATTGCCTCAAGGAATTGTAATTATCATGGCCAAAACGTTAATGCCATAAGATAGAACTATCCAAGATAGAAGTGAATGCTTGTGTGGTGATGTTTTTCAAATAAATAGGAAAATTTCTGTTCTTCATTTCAACTGTCATTACTTCACTTTTAGTTTTATCGAGTATTGGGCAGGCATTTTCCTTAAATATAAGTGTATGGTTCTTTTCAGGTAATTACCCTACACTACCTAGATTTTGATCAATCTTAGGCACATAAAAAATATCAGCTATGTGTTTAATACATGCAGATGTTTACACTTCAATTACTCTAATCCCATTCACATCAAAATAGTCCCCATTGCCAACCTTCACCTTAGATGAGTAGGCCTTGTTCAATTCAACAAAGATATTTGAGTTTGCTGTCATGTGGTGTGTGCAACCACTATCTAGCAACCAATTTCCTCCTTTGTCGTTGGCCTGAATAGCTGTCAATAGGTGTTCCTCCTGCAGATCTTGTTGATTCTCTACAACCTGAGATTGCTGCTGTGTTTTCTTCTCTTTTCTAGTTTTGCACACATTTTCAACATGGCCAAATTGCTTGCAACTTCTACACTGGACACCAGGCCTATGCCAACACCATTTTGGAGAATGCCCATTTCTTTTACGATGAGGACAATGTATAAATTTATCCTCCTCGTTGCAAGTTTTGCTGCCTTCAGGTTCCTTCTTCTCAGTCAGAACCTTCTTCATTCCAATGCTCGTTTGAGCTTTGTATCTTCCTTTATCAAATAAGGCTCCTTTAGTTTGTTCTTCTGGCCTCATCAACCTTCTTTTCTCTGTTGCTTGAAGGACATTAACTAGTTCAGCCAAAGTAATTGATGACAGATCTCTTGAATCCACAATTGATGATATATTGGCTTCAAACTTCTCAGGTAAGATGATCAGAACCTTCTCCACCATTCTTTTGTGTGGCAAATCATCTCCCAACAACCTAATCTGATTTACAACCTTCATCAACATGTCTGTAAAGTCTAGTTGAGCACTTGCATCTGTCTTGTTTACTCATTTTTTTGAATTCATCCTTAAGTATATCCCAGGCTTCTTTTGCTGTTTCACAAGTCATTATCCTTGTGAAAATAGCATCTGAAATAACAAACTGAATGCAGGAGAGAGCCTTGAACTTCTTGGCAGCATCTTCACTATGTTGTTTGATTTGAGCAACTGTGGGGTTAACTCTCAATTGTGGAGGTTCAATGCCTATTTCGGTTGTCTTCCAAAGGTCATAAGCCTTGAGATAGACCTTCATCTTTGCAGCCCAAAAGTTGTAATTTTCTTCATTGAAGGCTGAGGGTAGAGGTACTGAAAAGCCGGTTGATGCCATCCTATTTTTTTTCAACTCCTTCTTTCTTTTTGCGGTCCCTTTCTAAGAACTAGGAGGCTCTGATACCATGTGAGAATATTAATAAAGCAGAGAGAAAGGAAAGTGAACAAAGTAATGGTAATAATAATTAGTTCTCATATTTGGCTTTCTTCATTAATCTATATAAACTTTACAAAGTGATTTAAGTACAAAAAGTCTTCCATACTTCACCTACTACAAGACATGACATTTAACAGCTTTATCACCATACCATACATGTACTAGTAACTCAGGGAATTATGATTACAAAAAAAGCATAGTGAATTGACGGTAAAAATGTCATGCTATACTTAACAAGATTCTACTTGATCATGGGCAAAGCAGCATCAAACTGTGAGAAAAGAAAAAGAAATACGCGGACTTAGAACCAATAGAAATTAACAAATGAAATCCAAATTAACTCTTTTCAAAGGTGAATCAACGGCTATATTATCAATCTTAATACGAAAAAAAACAAAAAAACTAACTTCATTTAAGAAAACTGGACATTCATAATTATATTTAATATGATTTAACTCCAAATCATACATATAGACAAATTATTATAAGTTGTGTATTCTCAAATTGTGTTTGTTAATGAATGTAAATTATTCACCTATTTTAAGAACTTTTAACTAACTTTTTCCTCACGTCAAGGCATTTTATGTTTAATCCTTCTTTCCCAACCTTATTATCCTGCGCATGTCACAATATCTTAATGTACTTAATCTCATCATATAGAAACATGAATAAATTTTGAAGCATATAAAATTAAGTCCCTGTTTAACATTCATTAAAGCGAAATTCATTTTTTAAAAACTTATTTTCACCATATTTCACAGAATAAAATATTTTGTACGCAACCTAATTTTTTTTTTCTACTTTTTAACCACACATTCTTCAAAAAGTCAATGAATAAGCAATTAAATGAAGAGTAATATAAATATCATACGTAGTCGAAGCAAGAATTGGATGCATATAATATGACGAGGAAAAAAGAATGAAGAGCAAATCCTCCTCAATTTCAAGGAAATTGATACATAAAAAATCCTAATTACATTTAACATGGAAAAACTCTTAAAAATCACACATTAACACTGATTTGCTTGAATGAGTGGAGACGGTTTTGAGTTCAAGAACTATGACACAATAACAATCACTATATAATACTAGGTGTAATATTGGTCCTTAGTATCCCCTTCAAAATAAAAAAAAATTGAAAATTTATTGTATCGTCAACATAGCTAATATATATTCGGATAGGATTTGAAACGACAATACATTGGTAAAAAAATATGTATAAAAGAGACACAATTATGCATGACAAGTTGAAGAACATATAGTAGTAAATGTTAGCTCAGGAACTACCTTTTAGTAATGAAGGCCTATTGGAGTATACATTTTGAGCATCTTCTAAAGAATTCATCACTAAATTTAGAAAGATTCTCTTGGAATCCAATCATAGGTTAAAAGAGAAATTAAATATCTTTACAAGAAACTTCTCGTTGGGTTCATCATCCAGTGCAGCATTGCCCGCATCGTTTTCTTGAATGAAGCTAATGGTGGAGTTGATGAACAGTAAAATCACTATACCAACAAAACCCTGCCAATCTGGAGACTTACCCTGAAATTTGTTTATTGAATAGTCAGAGACACATGTAAAGAAAATGATATATAATCTTGAACATGCAGGAAATAATGTAGAATCTATTTTACACGTAAAAGAAAATTGAAGGGAATATAAAAAACAAGAAAAAAAAATAACATACTTGAAGACAATCTGTGGGCCATAAATTTAACAAGTTGAAGCCTGATTAACTGGAATGAGTTCAGTTTCAGCAATATTATGTAATAAATCATTTATAGTAGGAAAAAGCCAATGGAAATGTAAGAATAACAACATACCTTAAATAAAGATGTAAAAAAAAGAAGTATACAATGGAGTAAAGACTGAACAGAGTTGAACCTCCCTAGCTGGAAGATGGTGAAATCTTGAAAGCCAGAAGCTCAAGCACATACAAAAGTATAAGAAATACTAACTTAACCAAAAAAAATTGTTCGAATACACGAATAACAACCCGTTGTGCTCATTTTGAAAGCATTTAGAACGAAAATGGAGAGAAAAGTTGCACAGATGTGAACTAAATGAAGAGTAATTGAACATGATTTTCATACATCATATTGGAGTTTAGAAAAAAAATTGTAAAAAAAAAAAAATATCCACAAATAAGCAAAAATGTAGAGAAGATGAAATTTCTCAGCTAGATCAAATTGTAATAGTTGTCGATAAACATTAAAAAATGAATTATAGTAACACTCACCAGACAAATATCATGGCCTAATGAAGACGTGATAACTTTAAAGAAACGGTGTGGTAGATCACTCTTGTTCGACATGCTATTTATACTACTGGGACAACAGGTAAAAGTATATATCATTTACATATAAAAATCATATCAATATCCACTGCAAATAACAAACAAATCCATAAAGAAGCATCAATCTACCAGAAGATGAAGATTCTCACTTAGATAAAGTGAAATGAATAACAAAATGATGAAAATACGATAAAATTTTAATGTAAAACGAGAGAGGAAGCTAGAGATACAATCGAACACAAAAGCAAATGAAGGTGGCAGAGGTTGGATGTGTTTTCTAGAAGCAATTATTTTATTCCTTTATTCATACTGCATCACTTCCATTAGATGAACAGTGAAGTAGCCTGAATTGAAGAAAGGTCTCACTAGTTCTACTGTGAAATAGAGAAGAGAAATGAACAGTCACCCAAACGTTCCCTCTTGTATATTGAAGGCAATGATAAAGAATTGACGAAAACATAATAAGTGAATTGGGTGGGAGTGTGGGACTGAGGCGCAGACATGTGTACTGCTCCATCACGATGGAATATTCTAGCAATAGAAAACTAGCATAATGATACCTTGAATGGGGTCACGTAGAGATTTAAATAAACAAGCAACTCTGGAAAGCCAAAACGACATTCTTCCTCTTTGATTATCAACATATGGATACAAAAGTAAATAATTATAAAATATTTGGTATACTAACTAAAATACTAATATGAGTTGCACAAGATTGATAAGCGTATTTTATACACTTATTCGAGATCTAAAATAGTGATATTTAATAGTTCTTTTGACAAAATAAATCCTAAATTGTTGTATTTTATGTTTAATAGGTGAAACTCTATGAATGAAAAAAGAATTGGAGGAAAGAAGCGAAAAGTGGCAAAATCTAAAGTGCGGGGACGAAATTGGCTATTGAATGCAAAGTTTGGATATCAAATTTCGTACTTTAAAAAGTGAAGGATTAAATTGCTTTATTTGTAAAAGATGACTTGGAGAAATACATTAAATAGGCCTCAATTGGACTTTTATTGGATGAATTAAAATAGGGCTACTTTCTGTTGAAGAGCATAAATATATCACGCATACAGGGGCAGAAAGGAGAAGCTAAATGAGTTAGAAAAAAAAAACAAAAGAGGGCAACTGTAGCTTGTAGGCAGAGAAAAAAGGCGTGGCTGCAAAATCATATTATATATACACACGGGCGGCTGAGTGGAGAGAGAAGGGGTCGAAATTGAGAAGTATATACGCACAGAAAAGAAGGCAGGGGTGGCTGTATACACGCAGAGAAAGGCGGCTGCTGTCGAGATTATATATATATACACACACGTCTACAAAGAAAAAAAAAAGGCAGCAGAGAAGAATTGGCAACCATAAATTAGGGAATTAATCACGTTTCATCAATTTTCAGTGACGTCTTTCAACTTTTGCGTGTTTAATTTCAATATTATGTTAAGCTAAGATATAGATGAACCCTTGTTTTGAAATTTTTAGTAGTAATTAATTATTTTGACATTAATTTGTTTGAATGCCTGATGTTTATTATTGTTTAGCTTGCTTTTCAATTAATTGACCATTAGTTGAATTGTTTGTGGATTTTATTATCATCAAGAGAGGTAATAGGATCGTTAGAACATAGTAATAAGCATTGTGAGGTTCGATATAGGATAGCCATGGCAAAAAAGCTCGTTGGCTCGGACGGCTCGGGCTTTGCTCGGAAAAAGCCCGAGCCGGGCCCGGCTCGGGCTCGATGGGGGCCGAGCCCCAATTTGGGCAAAGGCCCAAGCCGGGGCGGGCCCGTATTATGTATACA
>CAIGRP010124027.1:0-21448 GCA_903798385.1 Fraxinus cuspidata | reverse complement strand
TGCTCATGTGGATAATGGAAAGTTGAAGCCTAGGTCTAGAAAGTGCATCTTTCTTGAGTATAAATCAGGCGCGAAGTGGTATAAGTTGTGGTGTTCAGATACTAAAAATGTGGTTGTTAGTAGTAATGTAGTATTTGATGAACTTGCTATGGTTCATAGTTAATCTCTTGGGGATTCCAGTTTGGGGTTAACAGAAAGTAATATCTTGCCTACTTTTCCTACACTACCAGCACCACAGTTTTCAATAGCTAAGGACAGACCTTACAGACAGATTAGACCTCTACAGAAGTATGGAGAAGCAGATTTGGTAGCTTATACATTGAGTGTGGCTAGAGATAATGATTCTATCGAGGAGCCTGCTACATATTTAGAGGCAATTAGTTACAGTGATTCTAGTAATGGATGATTTCTATACAAAAGGAGATGGACCCGTTGAACAAAAATAACACTTGGGACTTTGTGAAATTACCTAAAGGTAAAATGGTGGTTCGTTGTAAACGGGTGTTCAAAAGAAATGAAGGCACATCAGGGATTGAAGACGCGATACGAAGCTAGATTGGTAGCAAAAGGCTACCGTCAGATTCTGGGTGTTGATTTTACATATGTGTTCTCACTAAGTGTGAAGCAAAGTTCTATTCGGGGCTTCACTTGGAGTGGTGGCTAAGAATGATTTGGAGCTGGAGCAAGTAGATGTCAAGACAACATTCTTACATGGAGAACTTGAGTAGAGCATCTACATGCAACAACCAGAGGGGTTCATAGTTTCAGAGAAGGAAGACTATGTATGTTTATTGAAGAAATCCTTGTATGGATTGAAGTAGTCACCAAAATAGTGGTATAAAAGGTTTGATTTATTCATGACTACTCATGGTTTTGATTGATGTAATTATGATAGTTGTGTGTACTTCAGAAAGGAAAGTAGTGGATCAACTACATACTTGTTATTATATGTTGATGATATGCTCATAGCAGCAAAGGATAAAGCAGAGGTCAAAAAAATAAAATTACAACTCAGCAAGGAGTTGACATGAAGGACTTGGGTGCAACAAAGAGGATTCTTGGAATGGAGATCTTGAGGGATAGAAAGGCTGCCATATTGTATTTGAGTAAGAAGGGATACATTGAGAAGGTGCTTGAAAGATACAATATGGTTAAAGTTAAGGCTGTTAGTACTCTCTTGGCTGCCCATTTCAAACTATCATCTAACTTGTGTCCACAGTCAGATGAAGACATTGATTATATGTCTCGGGTTCCTTACTCCAGTGCAATTGGTTCGCTTAGTACACTAAGGTTTGTACAAGACCTGATTTGGCACACGCAGTTAGTTTAGTTAGAAGATACATGGCTAAATCTAGCAAGGAACATTTGAAAGCAATGCAGTGGATCTTAAGATACTTGAGGGGCTCTTCAAATGCTTGTTTGCATTTTGGTAGATATTCAAATGGAATCAACAGTTATGTGGATTCAAATTATGCAGGGGGATCTTGATAAGAAGATATCACTTACAGGGTATGTGTTTACCCTTGGAGGCTGTGCTATCAACTGTAAAACTATATTGCAAAATACAGTAGATTTGTCTTTAATAGAAGCAGAATACATGGCCATTACAGAGGCATGTAAGGAGTTTATGTGGTTAAGAGGATTGATTGGTTAAATCAGTGAAGACTTACAGATGTCTACATTATTTTGTGATAGTCAGAGTACAATTTTCTTGACTAAGGATCAGATGTTTAACGATAGGATTAAGCACATTGATGTGAGATATCATTTTGTGCGTGATGTGATTGCTCGTGATATTGTAGTGAGCAATGTTGATACCAGTGATAATCTCGCTGATATGACGACAAAACCACTTCCTATTGCTAAGTTTGAACATTGTTTGAAGTTAGTGGGTGTTTGTAATTGAATTAGTCCATTAGGGCTTCTTTGGAAGTGGATGAGTGGTGTTTATTGATGGAGTTGTGACTTGAAATTCCTTGCGTTGGAATTTGGTTCAGGGTGGAGATTTGTTGTGGTTTGACAGAAATTCTAGTGGGTATTGAAGTTTAAATTGGAGTAGTTTTAAAGAGATCAAAATTATGGAGGGGTTGTCGCGCGTTTGTCGCTCGAGCGACATGTTTATCCGGTTTAGGCCCGTTTCGTTTTTTGACAAGGTTTTGGGCTCATATTCTCCTACAACTTGTCTCTAGGGTTTATGTGTGTGTGTGTGCGCGCGCACGTGTCACGACTTGTAATGTATAGACAATGAAGATAAAAGAGAGAAAACATTTATACAACATTCAAGAGTGCTTAGATTTCAATTGAGAACATTGAAATCTTGATATTATAAACACAAAACTATTGATTATAGGGGATTCTCCTCCTCTAAAATTCTTGTATTCTTGTGTTCTTATTTTCTTCATTTTTATTTCATTATCGTCATTATTTTGCAATCCGGGATTCATAACAATCCTTAAAAATATTGATAAGTATGGTAACCCCTTTAGGTGGCAGACATATATCAAGGGAAACTCAGTCCAACAATGCTGAGGGACTGGCTAGATATGGATGAGGTAATGGAATTCACTGATGAGGGGTTAACTAACGATGAAGAAGCAAAGGAGATGACTGGGGTGAATTGGCCAGATAAGGTAGATAATCTGCCAGCCTCAAGACTGCTACCCAAGTACAAAGTTCGACATAAGGTTTTGATCCACAACCTTGATTTTCTAACCCACAGATCAGATATATCTCATAAGAGGGCGAGTTTTGTACAAGTTGGGTCTAAAGATTGCATTGGACTTGGTGATGCTAATTTTTGAGAGCCAAATAATATAAACTTTCCTATCTGAGTCTGCTCCATCACTTCTTTGTTGACCTGGGAGTCCCTTCAATGGCGGCTGACAGATTTTCTATGGACATACTTACCATGGGAGTGACAGGATTTGCAAACTTGAAGGGTCTGTCAAACCCAATTCTCCGTGTTCCTGACCATGTGCTTCACGCTGATCAATCAAAACGACCGAATATAATTGAGGGGCAACTCAGGATGGTCAAAAATTAGGTGGCTCAAATCGTTCTTCGTATAATATAAACTTCCGTATCCGAGTCTGCTTCACCACTTCGTGGTTGACCTGGGAGTCCTTTCAATGGCTGCTGACAGATTTTCTACTAACATACTTACCATGGAAGTGACAGAATTTGCAAACTTGGAGGGTGAGCCAAACCCAATTCTCCGTGTTCCTTACCTAGTGCTTCACACTGATGAATCAGAACGACTGAAAATAATAGAGGGGCAACTCAGGGTGGTAAAAAATTAGGTGGCTCAAATCTTTTTCCGTACCCAAAAGTTTTCAAATGATTTTAAAGCAATGTGCAGGTTGTTGGAGACACTTGCATACTTGGGGAATGGAGGAAGAGCACTCCTGGGTTCCTGAATCGGAGGAGACTGTTGGCACAACTCCAGAGGTACATGACACTTCAATCCAAGCCTTATTTGAGGCACAAGGTTCGGATTCTCTTGATCAGGCTGAAGCTACCACCGTGTCAGCACCTGTGGCCTCCCGAAAACGTGGTGGTTATACTTCCAAATCTGGTGCTACGAAGTCTAAGAAGCAATCACTCATTTCCAGTTCTGTCTTCCTGCTCTCCCTATTGGACTCTAACTTTGTCATAGCTGTTTGAATCTCTAATTATTTGTTTTCACATATTTAATGGATGACTGCATAACTATATCAATCTACTGGTTGGTTGATTGTTTTTGTTACTCCCATACCTTCTATGGTACACCATTAATTTCAAAAAAGGGGGAGTAGGATTTTTGAGATTTTAATGATGGTGAAAGGTTGATGGTTAACAGTAATGGTTGGAAAACATGAAATTAATTGCCAATCAGTTTGTTGAATTCCTTTGGATTTCATTGCTATATTGCTATATTTGCTATGTGAGTAAACTGAAAACTGTGAGTGATGAGAACAGACAAAGGAGAGTAGTTTTTGTTCACAGGTTGATTCATAGTCAATATACACATGATATTAAAAATCTAGTACTAGTTTTTGAAATTAAGCTAAGGGGGAGATTCTTGAAAAATATATGATATATTTTTACAAAGTTTATTTATTGGCTTACTTAATATTTATGTTGATTTCTAAATGTCAAAAGAGCTGTTAAAAATGTGAAAAGGCTACATATCCTATTAGTAGCTAGTATTGACTAATCGGATGGTATGTATATTCAACAGAATGTGCAAGCTGCGGATTTTAGGGGTTTTCATATTTAAACATGAAAATTTGTTGTTAACATATTTCAGCTTGTATATAATAAGTTATTTTCCGTTCTAGATATTTTCTGATTAGCTTACTTGAAAAATTTAAGGATAGAATAATTGAAATTTATCTTTTCATAATTTAAACTATTGACAAATCAAGAATATTTTTGAGTATATTATGTGATATAAAAACTTCTTACCGTGCTTAATGTCTACTGTTTAGGTAAGAATTTATTCTAATCTTTGCTAATTACTCACCTATACGTGAAGTAATAAATGGAGATTATAATTAAACTTTGAAAAAATAATTTCAGTTCGATGAACTAGCGGTAAGCAGTCCTGTCCTTTTTCAAAGAAGTTCATATGGATTCAATGCTTCATTGATTATTTTCAAAGCCAAAATCTTCTTTTAAGTTTTTGGAGAATCCAAATCAACGTGCATTGAATGTTCAATCCTATTCATGATCAAGTTGCTTGGCGTGAGTTAAGAATGGTGATTCTTAATCCAAGTGTTAGTTGGAGCCGAGTACAATAGGAAAGTTGTGATAAAGTCAAAATCGATGAGTTTAATTCCTCTTCATCAACAAATTGAAAGGAGAAGATACAATGAAGTTGTTATTAATTTATTTTGATTGTTCTTTGTTAATTTTGTGAATTTACAAAACGGATACTATTTAATTTTTTTATCAATTAATTTAGTAAATTGTTTGACCCGTGGTATGGAGGCTAGTTGATGTTTTCTTTAGGGGTTTTATCTGGTATTTATTTTTTAATGTGTTATTCAATTTCCGCATTTAATTAAAAACTGCACGAACACAAATTCAACTTGCACGTTGTAGTTAGAATCAGGGGTGGGCACGGGTTGGGTCGGGTCGATTTTTGTCTCAACCCAAACTCAACCCAACATGATCGGTTTGATCATAATTTAACCCAACCCAACCCAACCCAACCCTTGTAAAGGTTGAAACCCAACCCAACCTAACCCAACCCAATCAAGTATCGGTCGGGTTGGATTTGGTTGGTCGGGTTGGAATAACTTGTCAATAAAGACTAAAATAAACGGATCGGGTTAGATGGATTTATAATTGACTCATGACTTATATTAAATTTGGTCTCCATAGTTGCAATGAATAAAAAAATATGAATTATTTTGACACTTCATGCCCTAAATTGTATGAAATAAAAAAACTTTTTTGTNCGGATCGGGTTAGATGGATTTATAATTGACTCATGACTTATATTATATTTGGTTTCAATAGTTGCAATGAACAAAAAAATATGAATTATTTTGGCACTTCATACTCGAAAATGTTACGTGGATAGATTGATATTAAATTATACGAAGTCAAGAATTTTTTTTGTGTTTAATGTGTATTTGCTTATACTATTTTTTTGTAAAATACATTCTATTCAAGTCTTAAAATATTATTCTAAAAGTTTCCAAACAACAACATAACACTTGTAAAGTTCATAAATATAGTCGGGTTGGATTGGACTGGTTTATTCGGTTTTTAAGAGTTAACCCATAACCCGATCCAACCCAACCCGTCTACACAACCAACCCACTAAATCCGTGTAAAAACAATAAAAAAACCAACCCAAATAGGTCGGGTTGGTTCGGTTTGGGTGGGTTCGATCGGGTTTTGCCTACCCCTAGTTAGAATCGTTAAAAACTGAGTATATAGGACATTATGACTGACTAGTGTCCACTGCTTCAATAGTATAATTAAAACTCATTTTTAATTTACCTAGGTCTTAGAATTTACAGAATCAATTCATACATTTTGGATATCATAAATGAAAACTGAATCAAACCTTGTAGGTTGTTATGTAAGAAAGAGGTGATGCAACAGCAGCAGACCATTCAAGCTTAAAAACATCAAATATCAAAGTCTCTCTGTCTTGGAAAAAGGAAAGGAATTGGGGCATGGGTGGTCATATGTGTCAACAGCATTCTACAAGTTCTTGACTGGAGCCAAAAATTGAGACAATATTCAATGAGAAAATTGTAATATTTTGGTTTTTAGCTTTATATTGAGTAGTCAAAAAACATTAAATGTGTAGAAGAAAATTCAGAATAACAGTTAACAGTTTAAGAATAGGTGTCATGAAGTCAAAAGGTAGCATTTAATTGTACACCGGCTGGACATACGTTTCTTACTATTTCCACCTCCAGCAGTATACCATTTACGCAACGCCTAGCTTTAGGAGACGGATGAAAACCTCGTACTTGAATTCTTGACCGTACCTTCTGAGGGAGATGGTGTGTGTTAAAATGCTGATGTTTCTATACGTTTATCTGATGGTCTAACTAAGAATCCTGCGTATTAAAATAATTCAGTTAAGGACTGGTGTAAATTATCTACAAACTGCCTCAAAATCAAGTGAGTACAAGTCATTCAAAGTTCGAGATTTCGATGCCCCGCCAAAAATGAAAAGCATTTTTGTCATCATAAAGGGTCACAGCATGGTTAGATCTTTAAGACGGTTTTGGTCCTCTGTAAACAAGGAAAAATTTCATCGGAATCAAAACATGGACTTTGCGTGCATGTGAAGATTCAAGACATCATATAATCAAGAAAGACAATTTTTACCACAATCAGACTAGAATCGTTGGCAAGAATTACGAAGATCTTTAACAATAAAAATCTTTAAAAAGTGATGCTGAGAGCCACTCAAGTGCCATATGCAGATGATATAGTTTCCTCCTTTTTGCATCTTGACCTCCAAACAAAATCAAAATGGAGTTTGCTTTAACAATAGTATGACTACTTCGAGCAACCTGTAATTTGTATTAGTTGTAATTAATACTGGGTGCTTCTACAATACCTTCCCTTGATGTAGTGCATGCAAAACAGATTGGTCACACAACGAAAAACTATTGAAAGATTGATTGATAGTAAACTGATCCTGGATTCTAATGTTATTTTATCCAAGCAAATAAAATGATCAAACCTTGTGTGTTTCACTCATATTGTTAATACCAATTAAACTTGATAGTTTGTTTATCTTTAAGAGTTTCGGAACATTTTTATGTGTGTTTTTCATGTTTTGTTGTAGGTTAGGTGATATGGTGATAAAATGTCAATTCGTGGAGCTTGAAGGATCCAAAGAGTGTTGACGATATAAATCGAGGAGAAGAGGACTTGGAAGTATGCGGGGAGTGCAAAGAAAGAGGCCAAATAAGCATGAAAATGAAGTATAGTAACACCAAAGGCAGCGCCTAGGTGCAACTATGATGAAAATAAAGTTACCAGTGCCGAGATTGGATGCCTAAGCGCCACAATCCATAGCGCCCAGGTGCCCCACAACCGGAAGAAATAGTTTAATGAGCTAGGTTGTTATGCTTATGTCTCTGGCATCAGCCACTTTTGTGAGTTTGTCATCAACTTGGCAACTATTTTACACCTGTTTTGGATTTAAGGGTCTGTTTGATTGGTTTAAATTCTATAGAAAATGTCACATATGATGAATTCAATTCTACTTTGGTTGTTTGATACGAAAATGAAAATTGAGTTTGAATTCCAAGGTACAACCACTTTAAACTTGTTTTTTTGCCAATTTCATGAAAAATGCATTTCTATAGGGTACTTGGGTTTTTATTTTTCAACTTACATGGAATTAGAAAGTCTTTCCATCTTTACCAATCAAACAGACCCTAAGTTCTCTTTTGTAAATTATTGCAATTCTTTTGTAGGCATTAGCCGATTTCAGTGCACTAATTCACAATTTAATATCTATTAATCATGATGGTTTGTTGTTTATGCAGTTTGTCTTACTCGTTGCTTCTTATTTACAAGTTCCTTTGCAATATCATTTTCGGCTAGGAGGTTCTTGATTATATATAAGTGATTATGCTCATGCAATTGATCATTCCATGCCCAGTTTAGATTCTAATTCAATAAATTTTGAAAATATGAAGTTTGACCCAAACTACACCTAGAGGAGGGGAGGGGTGGGGGGGGGGGTGAATAGATGATTACGTGGAATTAAAAAAACTTAACAACTAAATAGCAAAAGTCACTATTAATTATTTCTAGATGGTTAATCATCCATTTTAGTTTTTCCTATGTTGAATTACCGCAATTATGAAAGCAATAAATAAACACAGAATTGATCACGGAGAAACCTGAACTGGGTAAAAACTCTGTGCACTTTTCCAGTCAACAATCCTATTAGTTCTTCTATCTTAACTGCATCCAAGTCCTTACTTTCTTCGATTGTGGTGACTTCAGGTCTAAACCTTTCAGATAAGGATCTAAGGACTTTTATAACGATTTTAGACTCAAGAATCTTCTCTCCTAAGTTGAAACTAGAGTTAACTATATCATTAAGCTTCATATAGAATTCATCAAATGATTCATCGTCCTTCATTCTAATTTCTTCAAACCTAGAGGTCAACATCTGGAGTTTAGAGTTTTTAATAGTTTTAGTTCCCTCGTGTGTGGTTTCTAATATATCTCAAATGTCTTTAGCAGTTTCATACATCGACATTCTCCTAAACTCTTCAGTAGACACAGCCATGAATAGCGCATGAATGCCCTTGCTGTTCCAGTTATACTCAAGTAAGCCATCTTTAGCCTATAGTGAAATGTCAGTGGGTGTAGTTACACCAGCAACAGTAGTTGAAGGTGCAGTCCACCCAGTTTGAACGCTCATCCAATGATTTAAGAAAAGCTCTCATTCGAATTTTTCAATAAGCATAGTTATTTCATTCGAAAAATGGAGGCACAGAAAATAACTCACTTATCTAGAATTAATTAAGCGTCAGGAATCGAAATAAAGCTCTGATACCAATTGAAAATATGAAGTTCGACCCAAACTACACCTAGAGGGGGAGTGAATAGGTGACTACACGAAATTGAAAAAAAAAACTTAATAGTTAAATATCAACAAGTCACTATTAATTATTTTTAGATGGTTAATCATGCAATTCAATTTTTCCTATGTTTAATTACCGCAATTATGAAAGCAATAAATAAACACAGAATTGATCACAGAGAAACCTCAACCGGTAAAAACTTTGGACACTTTGCCCGTCAACAATCTACTATAAAGGATTTAAAACTTACAGTCAATAGACTCAACTACCACTAGTACTTTCTGACCTCCTGACTGCAATTTCAACAGCTCTCTTGGATTTCGTGCTCATGCATTGCGCTCTCCTGCAGGAACTCCCAGCTTTGTGATATCATCTATCTCTTGTGGATTAACGAAGAACACCGTATTCTTCAATGACTGGACTCCAGTCACCTTCCCTTGATCTTCAGAACTCTGACATAAAGGGAATTTGTTTCTCTCAATGTGAGTTTGATGTTTTCACTGCCAATAGCCAATAACAAGATCGAAGGTCGAAAGCAAATTTATGAAGATGATATAAAGGGAATCTGTTTCTCTCAATGTTCAACCTTAGAAATATTCGTTCAAAGGCGTTCATGTATTTATATGTAGGTTAAGGAATGGATGGGCTAGGCAAAAAGCCTTAAAAAAACAAATTAAAAATTCCTCGGATAACCCTGTCGCTCGAGCGAGAGCTGGGCGATAGGTGAGCTACAGTGTGTCGCTTGAGCAAAAGTCTGATGAAGGTGAGCGATGCAGTTTTTGTTTCTGACGCTCGAGCTAAACCTTGGTGACAGTCTAGCAAAATTTCGGCGCCGTTTTTCCTTCTTTTCCATTCTCAAACCCTAAATTTAATATAACTTAATTTCAACTAATTACACATTACTCCTTGACTTTTACAACATATTAATTTAGGTCCCTTTTGTTCACAGACTTTCCAATTATATCAAATATCTAACAAGATCCTCTTTGGCATTCTGTGACAAAACTACAATCTAAAATCAAGGTAATAGTGAAATAAAATTACAAACTCATTGACTGATAATCAACACTATCTGTCTTAAATAAATTCTGCTTTTCCTTTTTCAAAACCTGTTTCCTGAAATAGCCAACTCAAATACCCAATGTAGAACGTATGTGAAATAGTACTACATGTAATAGCATTTCAAGCAGTAAATCCAATAATCCAAACAGTTATAACACGTCATTTCAGTTTCATACCATAAGCTAAATTAAGATGTAATATCAATGCAATCCAACATATCAAAACAAAATATTGATACTACAAAACATCAAAACTTAATCTAGTAATACTGAAATTATCATTTAATGCCTTTGAGTCAAAATGTCAAGTCAATACTACACATCATTTCAAGTTACTACTGCCCATTTTGTCACCAGCTGTCAAGGGATAACCATTTTTTAAAACATTAACATATAATAACTCAAAAATGTTGTTGTTAGCATTCACAAGTATAAGAAACAAACAGTAAACCTTCCCACAAACTTAAATTAACATGGAGTAAATTATACAAGTGACCCATGTGTATAAAGTGTCACTAATCCTTTGTAAGCACCAAACTTTAATTTTGTGAGAAAGGATAGGCTAAACATCACTGCCAATAAGTGTATTCCTCTACTTATGAAAGTCAAACCATTTAAAGCGCATTATGATCTTTAAATAAAAGCTCATTTTATATTGATATTTTCTTTCTCCCCCTAACTTTGAGCATATTTTATTTTCACATCTATCAATATTTTAAGCTCTTGAATATCTTTCATATCTTAACTGCATGCTCTTCTCCATTAAGCGACTATAATGACCCATGAAGCAAGCTTTAGGCCGGTTAACCCAAGTCAGTTGACCATAGGCACCAGGTTATGAGAAACCCCGCAAACTTAATTGCTTGAGTCAAATAGGCTTCAAAAAGAGAACATAAGATATTGAACTTTTTATTACTGGGGATAAACTTGAGCTTATGTCTAATAAATAAGGTCAATTCATATTCAAAGTCACCTTAGTAACATGTGATTACCATCTCAAATCTCACACACACGATAGAGTCCTACAAACAATATCATAGTATGTGCAGTGCGGATGGTACATGAAGACACATATACTAAGTACTCCATAAATAACCTAAGCCAGTAATGGAAACTATGTTATAGCTCATCGATTAACCTCATGCTTGATCACAACGAACAAATTCAAGTATGTTATATATTAAGATGTAAACAATTTCTGCATTTTTATTTTTCAATTTTCAAATTTTTTTAAAAAATTTAAAGCAAGAATGCACTAAGCACATAAATGATGTCAAAAGACCCAAAAATAAAAATAAAATAAAAGTAAATTCGATGCATGCATAAATCAATGTCACACAATGGTAAAGTACGAGCATGCACAAAAAAACAAAAACCTAATCATGAGGTACACTGACGCTCTTAACTTTAAGAGCGCGATTAGGCTCATGATATCTCAGATCACTATTTTTAACCCAAATTTTTTCAGATGCAGAGGTAATTTTTATCAACTGAGTAATCATCTCAATTAGGTGGCTAACTTGATTTGCGAGAAAGTTAACCTTGCTAGTGATATCCTGACTTTTACCTCTCAGTGCACGTTTACGACATTCAGCCCTTATGTGTCCCAATGCACCACAACGATGACATTTGGGAACAAACTCACATGGCAATTGATGTTGAATCATAGGACGATTGATCCTACGTTGTTTAGTAGGCCTTGATCCTACAACGTTTATGCCTTTAGGTACAGAATCAGCAACATTCCTAATTCGGGTAGTAGTTGGGGGAACAAGCGTGGCCTTGGATGTACCATCAGTGTCATCGTCATTTTAAACATATCCTTGACCTTGCCTATTACTAGCAGGTTTGTTCATTCCCAACAGTTGATCAAGTTTTTGGGTTCCACTCACAAAGGACTAGAGTTGAGTATTGGAATTTTCCAGTTCTCTAGTTAAGTGTTTAACTTTAGCTTCCAAGTTTTCGTTACCAAGTTTCAACTCGCTCAATTTTTTGATAGAGTCCTGAAGTCGGCTGAGAGTCTCTATTTCTCTATTTCAAGCCCATCAAGCTTTTTCAACACAGCGATGTTGACCTTTTTAATTTTAAGACTCTCCTCAAACAATTGTCGATATAACTTACGGATATCTTCATCATCCTCAGAGTCTTCCTCCCTCTCAGACTGCTCACTGCAACCAACACTCTCAGTCTTCTCACTCCACTTATCTAATTCAGTCTTAACTTTAGATGTGAACGCCAAATATTTTTGTTCATCCTCACCACTAGAAGTATCACCTTGATTGCTCGAATCCGACTCATCATTTCTCAGAGTCACTACTAATGCCTTACGTCTCCCTTTATTCAAGTTCTTCTTTAAATTAGGACATTCATTCGTATAATGACCAAAACCCTGACATTCATGACAATTAACAGATTGGATTTTCTTATTAGCAATCCTAGAGTTATTCTTCTCACGTGTATCGTTCGAGAATTTACTAGGAACATCATTTTTCAGTTCTTGAGGTTTTCTCCTATTCCTCATCACCTTCTGAAATTTTTTAACGAAATAAGTTTTTTCATCATCTCTAAGTGTCTCAACGCCAGTAGACTCACTCTCTTCTTCTCTAACATTGTTCATGGCTATGGATTTAGCCCTTTTTGATTGAGATATGGTGAATTCATAGGTTTGTAGGGATCCTACTAGTTCTTCTATCTTAACTGCATACTTTCTTCGATAGCAGTGACTTTAGGTCTCAACCTTTTAGGTAGGGATCTAAGGACTTTTCTAACGATTTTAGACCCGGGACTCTTCTCTCCTAGGATAATACTAAAGTTAACTATATCATTAAACTTCGCATAGAATTCATCAAACGATTCATCGTCCTTCATCTCATAGAATTCATCAAATGATTCATCATCCTTCTTCAACTTATTTTTAACTATTTTATTTCCCTTGTGCGTGGTTTCTAATATATCTCAAACATCTTTAGCAGTTTAACACATCGACACTCTCGTAAACTCTTCAATAGACACCGCCATGAAAGGGGCATAAATGCCCTTACTGTTCCAGTTACACTTAGCTAAGTCATCTTTAGTCCAGAGTGAGATATTAGTGGGCATAGCTACACCAGCAACAGTAGTTGAAAGTGTAGTCCACTTAGTTTGAACGTTTATCCAATACTTTAAGAAAAGCTCTCATTCAAACTTTCCAATAAGCATAGTTACTTCAGTCGAAAAATGAAGGCACGGACAAGGACTAGCTCATCTAGAATTAATTAAGGGTCGGAATTGAAATAACGCTCTGATACCATTTGAAAATAAGAAATACGACCCAAAGTACACCTAGAGGGGGATGAATAGGTAATTACAAGGAATTAAAAAAACTTAACAATTAAATTGCAACAGTTCACTATTAATTATTTCTAGATGGTTAATCATGCAATTCAGATTTTCTTATGTCGAATTACCGCAATTATGAAAGCAATAAATAAACACAGAATTGATCACTGAGAAACCTCAAACTCTGGGTACTTTGCCAGTCAACAATCCACTATAAAGGATTTAAAACTTACAGTCCCCCAGACTCGACTACAACTAGTACTTTCTGATCTCCTGATTGCAATTCCAACAGCTTTCCTAGATTTTGTGCTCCTACACAAACTCCCAGCTGCAATTTCGAAATCTCTCCTGGATTGCGCTGTCCTACAGTAACTCCCAGTTTTGTGAAATCGTCTATTTCATGTAGATTAATGAAGAACACTGCGTTCTTCAACGATTGAAACTCCAATGACCTTCCTTGATCTTTAGAACTCTGACATATATGAAGGAAGCAGCAGTTTGGTATTTGAATTGTGAGTTTGATATTTTCACCACCAATAGCCAATAACAAGATCGAAGGTTAAAAGCAAATTTCTGAAGATGATATGAAGGAATCTGTTTCTCTTAATGTTCAACCTTAGAAAAATTCGTTTAGAGGCATTTAGGTATTTATATGTAGGTTAAGGAATGGATGGGCTAGGTAGAAAGCCTTAAAAAATTAATTAAAAATTCCTCGGATAACCCTGTCGCTCGAATGAGAGCTATGCGACGGGTGAGCGATAGTGTGTCGCTCAAGCGAAGTTAGGCGATAGGCAAGCGAATACAATTTTTATTTCAGACGCTCGCGCCAAACCTTGGAGACAGTTTATGGAAATTCCGGCACCATTTTCCTTCTTTTCCATTTTCGAACTGTAGACCTAATATAACTTAATTTTAACTAATTTCACATTACTCATTGACTTTTATAACATATTAATTTAGGTCCATTTTGTTCACAGACTTGCCAATTACATCAAATACCTAACAAGTTTGACAAGCTCAAAGCCGGTAGAATTCTCTCTTTGGATAAAATTTTTAGGGGACATGCGATAGATTTTTCGACTCAGATCCTAGGTTGCGAAGGAGTGTTACACGGGTTGAGTCTGAGCCAATTTTTGCTCTCTTTCTTCAACTCATGATTCAATTTGGACTTCTTGGATTATACGTTAGATAATTACTTTCTTTTTTTACTCAATTTGGTATGAATTTAATAAGAATGCAAGAAGACACATATAGGATCAAGTTTTAACTATCTCATCTGAAACTAATTTTTTGACCACCATGAGTGATCCAACCTAATGTGTAATGGTTGAGCTGAACTTCAACCAAAAATAGCTAAACTCTACTCAAAATCAACACACAAATGGATAAAATCAGTCGGGAATCAATAACTCAAGTTGAAACTTCATTAATTGGCTTGTTATAAATAACAAGAGAGCATATCTATTTATAGTACTCAATGGACACTTCTACATACCAAAATATATTCATCTTCCAACTACTTTCTAACATCCACTAAAAACTCTCTAATCCAAGATAATTCTAGACATTGGGTAATTCTAGAGCATGACATGGATAATTCAAGATCATGACTTATTCTAGAATATTGACTATCTTAGACATGGGCTTATGGACTCTCTTAACTACAATAATTAATGAGCTCCAATAAATAAAAATGGCCTAAATCAATTTTCATGCCTCCTTAAACTTGATTTGGTCACTCCAAGTATATCTCTAGCTAGAAAAAGACTTCCTACTTCAATGATTTGGTAAAGATATTAACTACTCGAGCTAGAGTCTTCACATACTTCAACTCCACTTCCTTTCGTGCTATGCTTTCTCTTATAAAGTTATATCTCGTATCAATGTACTTGCTTCTGTCATGGAACACGAGATTATTTGCTAATGTAATTACCGATTTGTTGTCAACGAAAATCTCTATGGGCTCCTCTTGTGTCATGTTCAATTCCTTCATGAAATTTCTTGGCCATATCCCACGGTAAATGCATGAAGCTGCAGCAACATACTCCGCTTCACAAGAAGAAAGTGTAACAATAGGTTACTTCTTTGAACTTCAAGTGAAAATAGTATCTCGCATGAAAAATGCAAATCCTGTTGTGCTTTTCCTTTCATCAAAGTCATCGACCCAATTTCTATCACTAAATCTAACAAGTTTGAAATGATTGAGGATGAATAAAAAACCATAATCATTGGGACATTTGATGTAACGAAGAATCCTCTTTGTGGGGTTCATATAGGTAACCATTGGTGATTCCATGTAACGACTAATAAGGCCAATTTCATAAAGAATGTCATTTCCTCGAGTGTTCCATCTTTATAAATCTTCTTCATTAAATTTAACCTCTCCAGAAATGATGACTTTTTTTTTTTTTTTTTGTATTTGGATTGTAGCGCTTGTATCCTTTAGATCTTGAACCATAGCCAATGAAGAGAAATTTTACACTTTTGCTTGAATTTTCTTTAGTTGGGCACATATGCAATGCTTCCGAAGACTTTCAAGTGTGAGATGCCATGCTTTCTTCCACTTCATGCATTTTGGGGCATCATCTTCCATACACTTCTAGTTAGAGACCGATTGAGAAATTAAACCTCACAATCTACCGATTCGGTCCAATATTCTTTTGACAATCTTTTGCTTTTTAGCATGCTTTGGACCATATTGAGAATGGTTCAATTTTTCCTTTTAGCAACACCATTTTTCGAGGAGATCTTTGAACCGTTAGAGGTTGAAAAATACTATTTTCTTCACAAAATTTATTAAATTCTCTCGATTAGAATTCTCATCCTCGATCGGATCTCATAGCTTTTATTTTGAGGCCACTTTCTTTTTCGACAAGTGCTTTAAATTTCTTCAGAACACCAAAAAGCTTTGATTTTTCCTTTAAAATGAATCCATGTTTTTCTACTAAAATCATTGATAAATAAGAGGAACTAGTTTCTCTTACCAAGGGAGTTAGGATGGATTGACCCGCATACATTGGTATGAACGAGTTCAAGTGGCTTCTTTGCTCTTGTGCTTGCTTCTTTTTGGAAGCTCTTTAAAAAATGCTTCTCAAGTAGACATCCTTCACAAAATTGATTCGGGTGATTGATAAATGGAATCCTTTCACCATTCTCTTCGAATAGCAACTCCAGATAATACCCGAATCTGAGATGGCATAGCCATGATGTATTTTTTACACAAACCTTTAAACATTTTTGTAACATCATTTTGAATGTTCAACAAAAACACTCTATTGCTAGTCATAATCAAATTGTTTTTGCAATCTCTTAGTGAAATGCTTCTTTCTTTCATATGCATGTCATAGCCCTTTCTTAGAAGTTGACCAAAACTCAAAATATTTTTCTTCATGCAAGGCACATAATAAACATTTGAAATAAATTGGTAATTTTCATTTTTTAAGCATATAAGGATATCATCTTTGCCTGTTATCAAGTTCCATGAACATGTTTTTTTATGTCCACGTATGTGATTGTAAGCATTTGGGCCAAGGTACCAAGTGTTAACTTTCATTCTTTCTTCTTATTTGTATGCCAATAATGAAATGGAGTCATTTTCCTTCTTATTTTTCACAAATTTTCTTCTTCTTCAACTTGAATAGTAGCTCGACATTCGAAGGCATAATGTCCAAATTTTTGACAGTTGTAATATTAGACTTTGAGATTTATCCTACCTTTGCCTTTAATTGTTACCTCTTCCACATTATCCTTTTGAAAATGAATTTTTTCTACTTCTTCATGGTTGGATTTTTGAATTGTCCTCTTCCTCGGTCACAACCGCGTCTATGTCCTCTTCCTCATCCATGTCCTTCAATGTGAGCTTCGTTTGAAGTACTACTCCAAAGTACTTTGCTTTTCTTGTCTGTCTTCATATGCTTGAAAAGACCGCATAGTTCCTCAATAGTCATAACCTCCAAATCTTTAGTTTCTTCAATGGTGACTACAATATGCTCAAATTTTGGACCTAGAGATAGTATAATTTTCTTCATAATTCTAACATTGTCCAAGTTCTCACCTTTTTCTTTTTATTGATTACCTACAGCCAACGCTCTAGAAAAATATTCTGAAATATATTCAGATTCTTTTATTTGTAGAGATTCAGACTCACCTCTTAAAGTTTGAAGATGAATCTTCTTGACTTTCTTCGCTCCTTTGTAGGAAGTTTAAAACCTATCCCAAGCTTCTTTGGAGGTGCTTGCATTCAATGTTTTCTCAAATCCATCATCATCAAGTGATTGATATATGAGATGGAGAGATTTCTCGTCTCTCTTTCTTAAATCCATCAAGGCGTCTCTTTGTCAAAGAGGTATAGTAGCATCTTCATTTGATTAATTGTACCCCTTTTGTGACCTGATCAATGCCTTCATATTAATGCTCCATTTTTTGTAGTTATCCTTGTCAAGTGATGGAAATGAAAGGGAACCATACCGTTTCCATCTTATTCAAAGGATCTTGGGTACTGAGTACCAATTTGTTAGGCGATGAACTTATTTGAAAATACTTTAGGAGAATCTTTAAGATGTCGAAGAGGCTAGAGAAGGAACTTGTATTCTATTCTCTTTAAATTTGCTTGTTACAAATGACAAGGAAGCACCTCTATTTATAGTGCTCAATGGACTCTTCTACATACCAAAATAAATGCATATTCCAACTACCGTCTAACATTTACTAAATACTATATATTATAAGTTAATTTTAGATAGTGTATAATTCTAGAGCATAGCATGACTTATTCTAGAATATGAACTATTCCAGACACAGGCTTATGTACTCTCTTAACTCTAATTAACAAGCTCAAATAAATAAAAATGGCCCGAATCAAGTTTATTTTATAACAAGACAGCCTTTTAAAAATCTTTGCCTAATATATGTATGGAAAACCCTATATATCTTCGAACCAAAATAAACCTAAAAGATTTGCATAAGCCCTACTATCTCCTGTCAACCTTATCGCAATGGTCAATCTGCGGTTGAGAGGGTATAGTATATTAGGTTCCAAACAGCCGACGTGCCTCTCTTTGTTGCTTAAATATCAGCTTAGATGCCACATGAACATACAAATTGGCAAAATTTTGTTACACTAACAAAATATCAACATTTAATTTTCTTAGAATTACGTATTTATTTGCACATTTTGCAACATTCAGCTCATATCACTACAAAAAAATATCGAAATCGCGACATAAAAAATTTGTCGCATAAATAGAGATTTAGTTGCAAAAATTATTATTCCAATAAAGTTTTTGCAAGAAAATTATTTGTTGCAAATACAATTTTAAGAGTATACACTACCAACGTTACAAAAGACCTTCTGTAATGTTAAGGTGTATGTTATGGGCTCCAATGTTGCCGTAGAGTAGAACGATACGATAACTTGCATAGTAAATGAATGTTGCTTTCATCCAAAATCAATGTGTAAAATCAATCTAATTCAAAGGACAATAATGTGTAAAATCAATCCAAAACATATCAAGTTGAACATTAATCCAAAAGAAATGTGCCCAACACAAATTAAATAGCCACACTTTCATCCGATCGAATTAATCTACGTTAACTCCTCAGAAACCACTATAATTAACTTCAGCCAGTAAAGGTTTTTAGTTAAATTCTCAACTTCCTTAAGCAAACCGCCATAATGAACGTTTGCCAGTAAATGTTGAATATCCTCAACCATAGCTTTTATCTGGGACATCACTGCATCGAGACTGAATTTTTGCTTGGTATATATTATATGCTATAGCAAAAATAAACACTAAAAAAAGTAAACTATGCATGGTTTTTCCTATTTGTTGCACTTTATTTTGCAACTAATCTTAGCAGAAAAAATAGGATGCTCACTAACAAACCAAAAGGAAAGCAAGTAGAATATAAAGTGATGTAATACTAATAAACATGACTAGGTAGAAAGCATCACAATGGTTACCAGATTGCAATCTCAAAGAACAATGAGTTTTTTGCTTTTTCACTCCAAGTCTCAAATTACCCTCTTTTCTATTTTTTCAAAGATCTATGTAGAGATGTTCATTTCGTTAAAGCATCAAAATCAAGCAAATCTCCTTTAAAAGGTCTGTAAGTTATTCACCTAATGATTCATAGATTTCCTTTCTTTCCATTTACCTGTAGTTTTCGAAAAACAAGATAGCCAGGTAATTATTACTTTTTGCATTATCTCAAGATGTGAAAGAAATTGTTAATGGCCTTTAATCGGATGTCCATAATCTGCCACTTCATACATTATAGGCACCATATTGTGTATGAGAAGATCAGCATTATATGACATTCAAAAAAATTACACCCAGAAACTAGCTTTAGTAATGGGTAAAAAGTGTGAGACAAAAAACACATCTCTGTACCTCGCGGCCATGTCTCCTGCACCGTATGGCAATTACTCCTCAAGACTTCCTTGCCTCGTCAACTCCCACTTCATTGTCATCTTTTTGCGAAAACTGGCCTTTGATTGTTTAAGGGACGCTCACTCACGACATTGATTTTTCCAATCTATTGGACCAAAGTATTAGATTCTTCAGCGTATCTTCCAATTTTTACATCGTCCTGGCCAATCAGTTGATACAATCAATCTATCCCAAGAAAAAAGGAAACCAATAAAGTATAAAATAGATACTTCGTTTGTTGCTATTTATTCCCTGGCACCCAAAGTAGACATCATGAATCAAGACTCAAACTACAGAATAAATTCCAGTTTATGGTGCTCATGTATTCTCACCTTTTCCATCGATATTAACTGCCTATTTAAAATAGCAACAAATTAGTAAAATAATAAATACACCAAGTCTATAAACTTGAATATCCAATCAGCTTGTCAATATGTAAAGTGCCTTGCAAAACCATATCATGAAAAACTATATGAAATGTCGAAGTATGGTACGTTGTTGACTTAAACCTCAAATTCAAAGAACAAGAACTGAAATTGTTCTAAATTATCCCCTGACATTTAATGAAGAGAGAAGCTTGATTTGCGTGGCCAATTCCTCTCTCTTTTATTCCCAAATGTTCCTAGTCATGCCAAAAACAGATATGAATTCTCCGCTCAGAAGTCATCTACAATCGAATCTGACCTTCAGCTTATTTTTTGCAATCAATTCTAGTTAAGTCCAATCTTATTATCTTATAAAAATTTTATTAGTTACATGAGTTGTCATAGGCACCAAATGAACATACGAATCTTCATGGAGACACGGCCAGTCTCCGTGTGTCCACGAATACACAACCGTGTCTCCGTGTCTACACGGACTTCTTCTCTTATTATTATTTTGATTTCATTTGAAATATCAAATAAATCATTCGCCTTACTAAGATGCTTGACGGAATTTGAGACTGAAGGAAATTTCATTCGCAAATCAGTTAGAACAAATATAAGCTTTTCGTATTTTTTAATCTAACATATTTTTCTGGAGTAGGATTTAAATTTGTGTTTGATATTTTTGTTTAATCAAGAAGGATATTAATCATTTTCAAGGACGAAGAAAGAAAGAAAAAATTTTAGACATCTCCGTGTCTCCACGGAGCAAAAATATCTCGTTTTTCTTTATCTATATTTTTTTTTTAGCGTAGGATTTTAAATTTGCAAAATGCTAAATGGTGCTTTTGATAAGAAGAGTCTCTAGAAGGACTAAGAAGGTGAAAAAATAAAAAATAAAAAAATTTCCAGACGGAGATGTCCATGTGCGCACGGAGAGGGTCTCCGTGCCATACGGAGGCACATCTCCATGCGCACACGGAGTGTACTTTCCATCTCCGTGTGGACACGGAGATGTGTCTCCATCAGCACACATGCATGTCTCCGTGGAGACACGGCCAGTCTCCGTGTGTCCATGGAGACGGCAGAGACATGGAGCTGTGAACATTTGTGCTCAGACCAAATAACATTAAAAGAGAATAAAGAAAAGAAAATAAATGTCTGTCAACAGTTGTAGCTTGTGAGTTGGTTGTAATGTTAATATT